>CAJNDT010000569.1:650739-733239 GCA_905221615.1 Symbiodinium sp. CCMP2592 | reverse complement strand
TAAATAGTTGCTCGTGCCCTGTCTATGCGCCTAGTTACTGAGTCCTGTGATCCCTTAAGTAGGCAGACCCTACACCAGAACACCCGATTGTCCTAAAGTTGCGTCAACAACCCTTAATATAGGGGCCTGAATGATTAGAATAGGGTTTTGGGCCCATTATACTAGAAATATAAGAAGGAACCCCTCAAATAGTATTGGTAATTATTATCAAGGCCCCTAATATCATAATTCCTTTTGTAGCCCGTATATAGAACTGTTTTAAGGATGCCGTCTAAAGGGACCCCTAGAGAAGCCTATTAAGGCCCCTCTTGGTAAATCTCTGGGCCACCAAAGTAAGCTCTTAGGACGATACCCTATACTCTAGTATTTATTCTTATAGTAGCCCTTATATAGAACCCTTTTAAGGATCCCTTTAAAGGGAATTTACAGAACCCCTACTACGGCTCCTCTTGGTACTTATTTAGGCCACCAAAGTAAGCTCTTAGGACGATATCCCCTTTTCCTGGCATAGTAGCCCTTATGTAGAACCCCTTGAAGGGTCCCTTTATAGGGAATTTATAGAACCCTACTCAGGCCCCTAGAGTACAGTAAACCTCATAAAGGCCATATAGTGCTGTGATGGGGTTCCCTATACATTACTCTTAAGGATTGAGGCTATGGGGCTTCTAGCTTTTGGGCTTTTACTGTAAGCTCTAAGGACGATTTTCCCCATTTTTCCCTGGCGCGATGCCAAGGAAAAACTCATCTGGGCCAGGGCCGAGCTCTTCGTGCATTGCCTGTTTTGGGGGTTTTAGGGTTTGGGGGGAGGGGTTTAGGGGTTTAAGGTTTAGGGTTTGGGGGGAGGGGTTTAGGGGTTTAAGGTTTAGGGTTTGGGGGTCTTTAGGGGTCTTTAGGGGTTCAGGGTTTAGGTGTTTACAGGATTTTGGAGTTAAGGGTTTAGGGTTCAGGGGTTTGGGGCTTTATAGGCTTTAGGGGTTTAGGGTGAAGGGTTTAAGGGTTTAGCAAAGTTCCAAAGGACCCAATAATTAGGTACTCGGCTTTAGGATAGTAGTTATGCAGGTTAGGATTTTGGAGAGTATATGACTATTGGGTACTTGGACCCTTGGTTCAGGGTTTGGGGGGATTGGTTTAGGGGTTAGGGTTTAGGGTTTTGGGGTCTTTAGGGGTTTAGGGTTTGGGGTGCTTAAGGTTTTTGGGGTCTTTAGGGGTTTAGGCTTTAGGGTTCAGGGTTTGGGGCTTTATAGGCTTTAGGGTTTAAGAGGGTTTATAGGGTATAGGTTTAGCTGTTTAGGGTGGATGGGTTTAGGGTTCGGGGGGCTTGCCCTAAAGGGCCAGGTATCTCCTTGGGAGGGTCCGGAATCTCCTCGAAGTGTTAGGACCCTTAGGGTAAGCTTTAGGGGTGTTTAGGGTTTAGGGGTTTATAGGCTTTTGGGGTTTGGGGTTTAGGGTTCAGGGTTTAGGGGTTTATAGGGTATACCTGGACCCTAAGAAACCTACCGTTTTAGGGTTCCTTAATATATTTCCTTATATATGTCCTTAAAAAGGTAGGTTATTTGGGGTTAAGGTAGGGTTTAGCTGTTGAGCGTTTTATGGGTTTAGGGCTCCAGGGCTCGAGGGTTTATGGGGTTTAGGGTGTATAGGGCTTTAGGTTCTCGGTTTAGGGTTTGCTAAGAAGTGGGTGTATAGAACGAGGCCTTAAAACGTAGAACAAGCCACGATGTAAGGGACATCTACAGGCCCAGGTTTTGGCGTTGGGACGGCTTTTGAAAGGCCCTACTTAAACTTACACACTGACGGTTATCATTTGGACCAACTATGTGCTATTCAATTGGTGTTGAGGTCTGTTGCTGAGATGGTTACATTTCTGCCAAGGCCTTCTGCAAGCTTTTCCCGCAGCGGTCTGAAAAGACTCACAAATGTCAAGTCAACTTGAAGTAGGCGCTTTTGTCATACCATGTTTACGAGTCATGTCTTCGAGTTAATCCACTCCATGCCAGCGGGTGCTTTTCCTGCGTCTGCGCTTGCCCCGGGTTAAAATCTATCCTGATATAGGCAAAGCGAAACACACACCCCAGACAGTCCCTCTGTATCTTTGTGAGAAGTACGGATGGTGTTGTGGGTTCTTTCGCCTGTATCCATACTTCTAAGCTTCAAACGTTTTAGAGTATTATCCAAGGGTAAAAGGAGGGACCCTTAATAAGGACCCGTAGGTATGTACCCTTAAAGCAGCCATTATATGCCCATTTTAGGCTAGGGGTCCCCATTAAGGTTCCCTCCTTTTCCCCTTTGATCTAAGCTTCAAACGTTTTAGAGTATTAGGAAGCCTGCATCTTCTGAGCAATCCTCGATACACGGTCTATTTTTGTGTGGCAACCTGTCTGTGGGGGGCCTCAAGGGCTCTAACGGTTGATGATAGAAATCCTGCATTACCTTAAGGACCCTAAACTATGGGAATTATGGTATATGCCTTATTATGGGTAATGCAGGATTTATATTATCATCAACAAGGAATACATCAAGACTGGCAGAATGGTTGCCCAAGACCCCATAGAGATAAGGAGATATCTGGGCCATAGAGATAAGGACATACCGGGGCCCTTAGGGTAAACACTAAGCCGCAACACCTTAACATTCCCCATGAGCCTCGAATTAGACCCCTTGACTGCCCTCTAGATCCGAACTACCTTGATTCCACACACACACACACACACACACAAAATCGCCGAAAGGTGGCACCCACCAATATCCCACCTTAGATTGTTAGCATAAATATCAAACCCGAAATCCTAAACTCGGGTGTAAAGCTATTTCTCTTGAGATTCGTGCCTCATCAGCACGGCGGTTGAAGAGCTGCGGATATGGCCTGCAATTCACTCGGTTGGGCTTTGGGTTCTAGGTTCTATGAAGTGTGTGCAAGAGACAGCGGTTCTACAAGCGTTACATGGGGCTGGAGGGCTGTTGGTCTTCACGGTCTTGCTATTTTAGAGATTACTTGGTGGATCATGGAACTTAGTAACTGAAGCTATAAGAAACTGAAATGGGATTATAAGTAATTATAACAAGTATACACCTGACTTTTAATGGTAGCCACCAGGTCTCATGATCCTTTGAGTAGGGTTTAGGGTTTAGGATATCTGGGCCCCTGAAATACACAGTCTCAAACCTCAAGCTATGTTATCCCGAGCCCTTCAGGCAAAACCTTAACACCGTATGAACCCTTCTGCAAGCCCTTATCAAACAAAAGCACTTTCACATGCCTCTGCACAAAAACCTTATAAACCCAAAATTTTTCAGAGGGTCCATAAATGCTACTATTCTGAAATCAGGACCCTAAAAACCATCCCAATCGTGGTTTCGGGGCACCTAATTCCATAATCGTATTTCATATGGAGCATCTTGGCTTCAAGCCTACCTTAACCCCAAATAACCTACCTTTTCAACGACTTATATAAGGAAATCATATTAAGGAGCCCTAAACAGGTAGGTTTCTTAGGGTCCAGGTAGACCCTAAACCGTTTAGAACAGAACTCAAAGGACCGAAGGAGGGACCCTTAATGGGGATCCCTACCCGATAACGCGACATATAGTGGGTATATAATAGCTATATGGGTGGTTGTCAAAAATAGGGTCCCTTTTTGGGTCCTTATTATAATACGGCACCTAATATTTAGGGTACCCCAAAAGGGGCCATAATTTTGACAACCACCCATATTAGGGTTAGGTACCTAGGGGTCCTTATTAAGGGTGCCTTCTTTTATCATTGGAACAACAACATCCCGAACTCCCTCTGCCGCCTGGCACGCCGGACCCTGAGGATGCTTGACGTGGGCAAAAAACTTCGGATGTCGGGAAATGGGTTTAGGTGGGTTTAGGATTTAGGGTTTAAAGTTTAGGTTCTAGGGTTTAGGATTTAGGGTTTCAAGGACTTTTATTTAGGGATTACCCACCTAGCTTCATCCTAACCTTTCGAGGCCCCTGATGGTTTAGGCGGGTTTAGGATTTAGGTGGATACGGTTTCTGGGGATCCTGTGGGGCTCATGTTTTGAGCTCAAAGGGTTACGGTTGTAAAAGGGAACTCCAGAAAGTTGGAATATGGTTTCAGGGTAGGATACCCTATAATTTACCATAAAGGGTTTAGGATAATCATATTCCAACTTTCTGGCTGTTACTGTAGGGTTAGAACCGGTGTAGAATTTAGGATGGTTTAGGGGTTCAGGGTGCAAGGTTCATCAGGTTCGGTGTTCAAATCTGTCTGTTTGGCACCCTAGGCTTTAGGGCTCCAGGGTGCAAGTTGGTTTGAGTAAACTTCAGTGTTTCAGCGTCTTAGGATTTAGAGCTTCCGGTACAGGGTTACAGCTGTAAGCGATAATAGGCTACACTCTCAAGTCTAGACCACTGCTGCGAATCCGCCTAAATAATCACTCCAAAATCCTTCAGCAAAGGAGCCCTTGATTTTGGTGGAGCTCGTGTGCTTCCTTCTCAAACGAGATATTCCCAACATGATGGTAATTGACGTGTCTTGAGAAGAGGCCATTACATGAATTCACTGAACGCTCGCAAAACCTTCATGGAAAACCTTTGTAACTCCGCGGAGATGCTACAGTAGATGCACCTGGGAAACATAGATAAACCACCCCAACCGTAAATCAACCCAATAAAAACGCCAAAAGCCCTAACCACCCTTTTCATACCCTAGCAACCCCAAGCTCGCCGGTATAGAACCCTTATTAGATCCTTTAAAGGAGCCCTGTAAGGAATCTTAGACTCCACAATCAAGGGAGCCGTTCAGTCCTTAAAGACCCAATGGCAATTGAAAGAAAGGGCGAGCCCTTAGAATCTGAGAGTCTGAGCGGTTTCGGGGTTAGGGTTTCAGGTTAGGGTTAAACTTATGGTCTTTGAACCATAAACCCGGTTTAGGGTTTAGGTTTAGGGTTTAGGGCCATAAACCCTTTTAGGGTTCATTTCCTCGTCCTTAAGTAACCCGAACCGAACATCGAATCCGAGCTGCGCGTGGCCCAAGCCACGGTGGCGGGTCTCCAACTGCTCCTTTGGACACACACGGGAGAACCCCAAGTAAGGTTTTAGGGCTTAGGATTTAGCATTCATAAGGATTAGGGTTTAGGATTAATAAGTTTTAGGGTTTAGGGGAGCTGCGGAGTCCAAGATGGGGTCAACAAGTTGCAAAAGCACCCCACAGAACCCACGGAACAGGAATGTGAAGGCCCTATGAAGACCTTTTACGATCCTTGTAAGACCCTTAATAACCTAGCTACGTAACCAAATTCTCTTTGCAACAATCCTAAGCCCTAAACCCTGAGACGGCACCCGAAATGTCCTAAATACCGTAACCCTAATCTCTAAAGGCCCTTGCAAGCGAAAGGCCAAGACTGCATAAACGCTATGTAAATATCCTGAACATCGTACCCCTAAACTCTGAACCCCCTTGCAAACGAAAGGCCAAGACTGCATTCGCAACTGGTAGTACAGGCGTGCCGGCCGAGTTCTTGATCGCATCCGCAGTGGCGATAGGCAACCTTTGCAGAGCCGGGAAGACATTAATATAGAGGCCTTAACAATTGGAACAGGGTTTTGGAATTTATTGCTTTATACTAGCCCTACAACAAGGAACCTCCCCATAAAATAGTATTGCTAATTATTTCAAGCTGCATGATCTGGGGGTTGGGGCTGGCCCTACAGTGGGAGTTTCCGACAATCAGGGGTACCTTATTCTGGGGTCCCTATAATAAGGATCCTACTTTTTAGGGCGCAATATTAGGGTCCCCCATTTGCGGAAACTCCCAATATCATAGGGACCAAACCCGAAACCCTAAACCCTATAACCCCCGTAAAGGAAGCCAACCCTATAGATCCCTTTAAACGGACCCTATAAACCCTTATAGATCCCTTTAAAGGGAACCAAGCCCTCAAACGGTGTTTGCCCTAAAGTGGGTTTGGGTAGCCCCTGTCGACGCAAGTAGTACAGGGGCCTAGATAACCACCTCTACTATTTTGGAGGGCTCCTTATTATTATTATTGTTATTATTATTATTATAGTAGCATGGGCACCAAAAACCGACTCCAATGATTAAGGCAGTATCCGCAAACATCCAGAAGCGGACCCTCATAGATCCCTTACATTAACCCTAGGAATCCTTATAGATCTCTTAGAAGAGCCCTTTAGTCTAAACCCTGATAAACTAGCTCATACCACTATACTATTTTGGGGTTCAAGGTTCCTTTTCAAGGGGTCTATAAGGATTACTATAAGGGGTATTATGGGGGTTTAGTATAGGGGCCTAAATACTTGGCTGACTTCTGAACCCTTCCTAAAGGTTTGTAGCATAGTTCATATAGAAACGCCAGAAAGTTAAAGTCCTAAGAGCCAACCATAAGAACGCCAAGAAATCTGACCTAAACGCTGGCACATTGCACATATGGCACATGACACATGATCACACGTGCCATGGCACATCGCACATGAACCTCGACTTGAGCGACCGGCCACACAGGAAATCGCAAATTTCTCCAGGAAGTTCGCAAATGAACGCACGAAGTGGCAGCGACAAGAGATCGCCCTCCTCCTGCTGGCAGTACCAGTATGCATGGTTGTAGTCGCATGACAAGCATCCAGATCGCCAGTGGGAGCAGGTGCCATTACCGCTCGAGAGCTGGCCTCTAACCACCGAGCCAACATTTGTGTTTTGGAATCTTTGGTTTCGAACCTTCCCCCCATGCCCCTTACGATGACGATAGACTTGCAAAGTAATTGGAAAAGCCAGCAGGGCTTGCAAAAGAAAGGCCACAATGGCCAGCAACACTCAGGAAGGAACCTGGAGCCTTGCTGCTGTCTCTACGAAATAGGAACCCGTTAATAGCCACGATCACGACAGAGATCCTGATCTATAAGAACCCTGGAACCGAGCCCTAAAACCTCAAAACTCCTCAACACTCAACCCAACACCCTAGACCATAAGTCCTAAAACCTGAACCCTCAAAGTCGTTAAACCTGAGGCCCAGAGCCTAGAGCCCTAAAGCCTTGCTGGATCGCCAAGATCCTTGGAGCCCTTTGTTGGAACCCTTTTGCTACCCCTTGAAGGATCCGTTAAAGGAGCCATATACTATGAAGCCTAAGCCCTGCATTAAGAACCCTACTACTTGGGGGGTCGGGGGACTTAGTAACTGGTTATTTTAGGGACTTATAATTACCATAACCCCAATTAGGATCGCTTTTAGGGTACTTATAAGTCTACTTATTACCTACTTACTAAGTCCCCCGACCCTCCAAGTAATCCTAAACGGCCCTAAGCCCTATACTATAAACCAAAGGAGCCCCTAAACCCAATGCTATCATTGATATAAATCCTGCATTACCCAGAATAAGATATATATACCACAATTCCCATAGTTTAGGGTCCTTAAGGTCCTCGGTTTAAGGTTTAGGGTTTAGGGTTTAGGGTTTAGGGTAGGTAGTGCAAGATTTGTATCATCAACCGATATGAGCCCTTAAAGGAGCCCTCAAAGGAACCTGGAACCCTGGAGCCTCTCAAGTCCTAAACTGTCGGCCGTGGGACCCTCATTAGAGGATCCTTAAGCTTACTTGGAGGGTCGGGGGCCTAACTTAAGTAGTTATTTTTGAGAGTTATAAGTACTATAACCCCAATTAGGGTCCCTTTTAGGGTACTTATAACTCTACTTACTATCTACTAAGTCCCCCACCCTCCAAGTAGGGGTTTAGGGGTTTAAACCCTTAGGGTTTTAGGGCTTAGGGGTTTCCGGGTTTAGGGTTTAAAGTCAGGGTTGAGGGGTTGAGGGTTTAGGGGTTTCCGGGTTTAGGGTTTAAGGTTTAAGGTTTAGGGGTTTAGGGCTTAGGGTTTAGGGTTTAGGTCTTAGGGGGTCAAGATCCTTCAAAGCAGCCCTAGAAACGCCCCCCCCCCCCCCCCCAGCAGAACGTAAAAGGAGCCTATGACTCTGCATCCTCTCTTCAGTCAAAGGGTAAAAGGAGGGACCCTTACCCTATAATGGGCTGCCTTATTTCAAAGGGGAAAAGGAGGGACCCTTAATGGGGACCCCTGCCCTATAATGGGCTATATAATGGGTATATATTATATAATAGCTATATTAAGGGTATATACCTCGGGGTCCTTAATACGGTATATACCCTTGATATAGCTATTATATACCCACTAAATATAGCCCATTATAGGGCAGGGGTCCTCATTAAGGGTCCCTCCTTTTACCCGGTTTGGTTCAGGCCGAAGGGGCGGTCGACAAGACCAGGCAATGACATTCCTGGGCCGCTTTGCAGGTTGTTTGGTTTAAGCTCCTTTTGAACGTCTGCTTGGAGGGTCGGGGGACTTAGTAAGTAGGTAATAAGTAGAGTTATACGTACCCTAAAAGGGACCCTAAATGGGGTTATGGTACTTATAAAACTCTAAAATAACTACTTAGTAAGTCCCCCGACCCTCCAAGCAGGGTTAATGATTCAGGGTTTTGGGTTCGAGCTGATTGCATTAGCAAAAAATCGCGTCGGCGCGTATGGCGGACGACAACGTCGGCACGTATGGCGGGCTCTACAGTGACGACACGTTCAGGTCCAGGGTTCAGGGTTCCATGGGTGACTACGAGGGTTTAGGGTTTAGGGCTTCGGGTTCCAAAAGCGTTCTATCATATGCTGGCTTTAGGAAGTAGAATATGGCAGTTTCCGAAAATAGGGGACACTAATATAGTACCCTAAATAAAAGGATCCTTATCATATGGACACCCAAAAAAGGTACCCCTAATTTTCGGAAACTCCTATATGGTATGGGGGCATATAGTATACTTTTATTTAGAAGCTGCCCCCACCCTGTAATAGTGACTATGAGGATAATATTCGGGCCCTAGTATATTCCTATTATACCACTATTACAGGGTGGGGGCCCCTTCTAAGTTTTTATGTTTGAGTTTCGAGCTCTCCAGCTTTAGGACTCATGTACCGAGGTTGAGGATCCAGAAGTTGTCGGGTGCAGTTGTGGTTTTGGGTTTAGGGTTTAGAGTTATGGGTTGTGGGTTTGGGTTTAGGGTTTAGAGTTTAGGGTTGTGGGTTTGGGTTTAGGGTTTGGGGTAGGGTTTAGGGTTTGTGTGCTGTGTTAACGGCTTGTCAATTTCGTTCCAATGCTTGGCTCGACTAGACTACGAAGGACATGGACACATGGGCGGTTGTCAAAATCAGGGTCCCTTTTTGGGTACCCTAAATTATAGGTGCCCCACTATGTTAAGGATCCAAAAAGGGACCTGAACTTTGACAACCACCCATGTGCAACCTGTATAGTACCCTAAATAGTAGGATCCTTAGCATAAGGACACCAAAATAAGGTACCCCTAAATTTTCGGAAACTCCCATGTGCAACCTGCTAAAAGGGACGGAACAATTCGCAAGATTCGGATGTGGTCTGCAAGTCTCCCACAGCATTGTTCGAACCTCCAACCCAAAGGCTCCATGTACCTTTATAGTGGATACTTAAGCCTTAAAGGGGTCCCTATATGGGTACTTTAAGGCCTAAGTATCTACTATATGGGTACATGGAGCCTTAGGGCAAGAAACCACACTCTGAACCCGGAGCACCAAACCCAAAACCCTTAGACACGCATGATTTAGGGTTTAGGGTTTAGGGTACTCTTGCTGAGCAGTCAGTTCAGTAACCCACTGAGAAACAAGTAATTATGCACTTGCTCTGGTTTGTTTTGTTGCGTTAGGAACCTATGTTTTCCAAAATCCTAAACCACAAACCCAAGTCTATACCCCCTTAGAACCATAGTAATAATAAAACTAGTATGTGTAATATTCTCTTGGGTTTTATATGAACAAAAAGAAGACATCCTAAGGAGACTATAGCCACCTGGACCCAGAGAAACCTACCTCTTAGGGCTCCTTGGTTAATTTCCTTATATAAGTCCTTAAAAAGGTAGGTTATTTGGTGTTAAGGTAAGGATTTTACCCTAAACCATAGCAGGATCCCTAGTATGATTTCCTTTTCGGGGTTACCATATAGGATTCTAAATATGAACCCCAAAAAGGAACTACTACTGTTGATGGACAAAATCCTGCATGACCCTAAGGACTCTAAACTATGGGAACTATGGTATATTCCTAAATAAAGGGTAATGCAGGATTTTGTTCATCAACAGTATGGAGCCTCTCGGTAGCCAAGTCTTGCTGTCACGAATCCACAGCAAGGACTGCATCTCGTGGCTCTCTCGCGTCGCGAGCCTCGTACTTGCAGGGTCGGGGGACTCTGTAAGTAGGGGCTCCTTCAAAAGGGATCATACAGTAGAAGCCAGAAAGTTGGAATATCATTATCGTAACCCCTTTAAGGTAAATTATAGGGGATCCTACCATTAATCCATATTCCAACTTTCTGGAGTTCCCTTTAAGGGGTTTAGGGTTTAGGGTTCAGGGACTTAGTAAGTCAGTAATAAGTAGAGTTATAAGTACTCTAAAAGGGACCCTAATTGGGGTTATGGTACCTATAACTCTCGAAAACAACTACTTAGTAAGTCCCCCGACCCTCCAAGTAGCTGCAACAGGCCGCGGAGGCTTTGGGTAAGGGTTGAAGGGTTCCTTCGAGGGCTCCTTTAAGGGTTCCTTGAAACGGTTGCTTTAATGGTTCCTTTAAGGGCTCCTTTGAGGGTTTATTCAGGGGTTTAGAGGTTCAGTAGCCGTGATTTAACGGTGTAAGGCTCCTTTTGTATAAAGGGAACCATACGGGTTCATAAATTGATCTCCCACCAGGGTTTAGGGGTTTGGGGTTGGGGGTTTCGGGCTTAGGGTTTCGGGTTTCGGGTGCGCAATCCCTAAAAGCCTTATAGCCACGAACCCTCTACACCCCAAACTGTTGCACCCTTACTTAGCGCATCAAGAACCTAAACAGTATATAGGTTGTAAGTAGGGATTTTGTGTATCCTGTCTTGCTTAACAAGTAGTTCTACGTACAAGCTACTTACTTACTAAGTCCCCTGATCCTCTAAGTAGGAAAAGAATCCCTAAACATCCTGAAACCCTAAGCCTAAACCCCTCTAAAACCCAGCACCCTAAACCCCTACCCCAGAACCCCCAAAACCCTTGAACCCAAAATCCCGACCCTCAACCCAAAACCCCGGAAACCTAAACTCCAAGAACCCCCTAAGAACCTCCCTGTCCAGCCGGGTGGCGCATACTGCCGCGCCACCTTGCCGTGGTGGTCCAAAACGCCGGCACGGAGAAGCCTCTAGGACTCCCTAGGGCTCAGAAAGTTTATGGTTCAGGGTTAGGGTTTACGCTAAATCCCATAAAGTTGGAAACGGATTAAAGCCAAATAGTGCTGGGATGCCCTATACTTTACTCTTAAGCATTGAGGCTATTGGGTTTCCAACTTTTGGGCTCTACTCTAGATCCATATAGCCATATTATAGTATACACTTAGGCCTCAAAGCACCCACCCTAAACCCTAAACCCTAAACCCTAAACCGTAAAAAGAAAAAAAGAAAGGAATCTTTTTTCAGGCCTCGGAGGAGCCTCTGGGGCTCCGGAAGCAGGTTTTGCGGGGCTTTGGGTTTGTGGGGTCCTGGGTCCCTTTAAAGGGAGCTTCGGGTTTAGATGGGATTCATATGGGAGTTTCCGAAAACAGGGGACCCTAATATAGTGCCCTAAATAATAGGATCCTTATTCAAAGGACCCCAAAATATGGTACCCCTATATTCGGAAGGTCCCATATTTTGCGGGTGTTTTAGGGTTTAGGTTTTGTAGGTTTTAGGAATCAGGACTTGTAGGTTTGAGGAAGTAGGTGTTGCAGGGCTTAGGTAAACAAACCCCGAGAATGGGCTTCATCAACAAGACACAAACTGGGCATAGGGCACTTTGCGGGTTGAGAAATTTGGATTAGGTGTTGTAGAGTTTACGGTTTATGTTTTGTAGGGCTCAGGTTTGGGGTATGTACCCTAAACCCTAAAATTTAAACCCTATACCCGAGCCCCTAAACCCTAAACACTCAACCGTGTAGGGGCCAGGGTTTCGTGGGGGTTCAGGAGTTTGATGGGCTAAAGGCTTACCCATAGGCCCCAAAGTCGTTCCTTATTTTTGGGGTTCATACTTAGAATTCTATCAGGTATTCCCCTAAACCCTAAACCCTAAAACCCTAAACCCTACCCGTGGGTATATACGGCTTAAGGCCTCCAGGATAGTCGATGTAGACAACTAGTAGGGGTTCGGGTATACAGTAGTACAATACAAGGTAATTAGACTATAAGAGGATGACAATGTCGATTAGTCAGGCCTATGTGCTGTGCTCTGCATAGTTCTGCATATCTAGAACCAAACCTTGAGCTACCATAACCCTTGTTTGTACATGTTGCGCTACACCAAACTGTAGAATTTATAGGAACCTTGACACATGGATGTGTTGGTAGGTGAAGGCACTATGACTCGGACCCTTTTTACACCAGGCTGCTACAATACCCCCCCTTAGAACAATAAAAAAACTAATCTTGAATACTCTCTGGGGTTTTATATGGGAGTTTCCGAAAATAGGGGGCCCTAATATAGTACCCTAAATAGTGGGATCCTTATTAGAAGGACCCCAAAATAAGGTACCCCTAATTTTCGGAAACTCCCATATCAACAAAAAATGAAATCAATTCCTAAGGAGACCCTAAGGAGACGAGAGTTCAAGGGTTCAGAGGGCTCCTTTAAGGGTTCCTTTAAACGGTTGCTTTAATGGTTCCTTTAGGGGCTCCTTTACAGTAGAAGCCAGAAAGTTGGAATATGATTATCCTAAACCCTTTATGGTAAATTATATAGGGTCTCCTACCCTGAAACCATATTCCAACTTTCTGGAGTTCCCTGTAAGGGCATAGCACTGTATAGTGTTGTAAGCCTTTGGATTTGTGCGAAGGAGCGCGATGCAAAGGCCACCAATGCGCTTTAGGGGCCGGGGTTGCCGGATGGTCTGGTGACCAAGTCATCGCTTAGGGTTTAGGGTTTATAGTTAAGGGCTTTGGGTTTGGGTTTAGGGTTTAGGGTTTAGGGTTTAGGGTTTAGGGTGCACAAGCTCCGTAGCCACTCCATTTGGCATCCATTCCTTCCAAGCCCTCTTCCAAAAAGAAGCTGCGACGCAGATTGGTTAGCTCCAGCGTCTTCCAAAAGCGATGTCGCAGACAGACCAGCAAGGCCAGATGCCTCGCAACGGAAATTACGTCGTAGGTGGGTTGGCAGCGATCGCCGGCACCCATGTAAACTCTACCTTTTGGTCATATCCTACCCCTTTTCTTGAGGTACCTATTTTTTATATATAAGAGAACCTAACCATAAAGCTAAGTACCCTGAAAAAGGGGTAGGGTATGACCCTCTAGGTAAGCCAACATGTCTAAACCCTGAACCCGAATTGTAAACCCTATACCAAAGCTTGGAAGTTTGAACAAATCCCAAGTCCAAGACTTCTAAACCTTAAGCCACAAAACCTCACGAGCCTGCCCAGAGTGGTCATGGTATCGTTTGGGTCGAATCCGGGCGCTTCTCCCCGGATGTTGGCAGAAGCCTTGCCTGAAGATTGAAAGGGGCTTAGACGTCCCCATGCAGCACGGTAGGTTGTATGCCGGGCGGGTTTGTTGGAGGGCGCTTGCAGTAGGCTCTCTGACTTAAGTTCTACGATGCAATGGCGAAATGTGGCGAAGACGCACACTAGTAGACAAAACACTTGTGTATGCATATATATATATATATATATATATATATATGCATACACCTAATCCAATACAACATAGACATAGCAAAGTGTATATGCAAACAAAGTGTATGTGTGTATATATATATATATACAGAACTTTGTAAACATGGTACTTACACATACATACATACATACATATACATACATGCATGCATACATACATGCAGATACATACATGCATACATACATAAATACATGCATATACACCTCTCTCATGTATAAGCCCCGACCTTCATGGAGTTTGACTAGGGGGTGTTTCTTTCATCAGGGCTCAACGCTGCCGTAGCTCTCAAGTCCTCATTTGCGATCGCCTTCCAGCACCGAAACTGCAAACTATGCAGCATTTCTCTGTGAAGCGTACCTAGTTACAATCGGAAACGGGTGGAGAACCGAAACCCGAAATAGTAAATCCCATGCACCGCAAATGCCGAAACTGAGAGCGAAACCCCAGAAGACATGACCGAATCGCAAAACCCAAAGCGTGAAGAGCAGACAGAGCACTCTGATCACGGCTGCCATCTTCGATACCAAACCTCAGACGAACAATCAACCCCTAAAGCCTAAATTCTCAACCCTAAGCACGACTTTCACTGAAGCTCATTTTTTGAGGCTTTGGACGTTAGTGTTTTCTGAGATCCAAAACCCTCCTAGTTTAAGGCTTGCGCCCTGCAAATTTTTGGGGTTACCACTTGAAACTTGGTTGGGGTTTTGGCTCCAGGCAGGATTGAGGAGATGAGGATTACCCTAAGGGTCCTAGTACGTCTGGACCTAAGAGTAACCTAGGAATAAGAAGGGCGCCCTTTTGGGTTTAAAGGGGGTTATACGGGAACCTGAACCCTTAAAAAAAAAACAGAATAAGGGAATACTCTAGGTCCTAAACCCTAAACCCTGGACTATCATGCATGCAGTGAGTGCACTCGACGAGTTCTGCCCACCATTCCAAAAAAAAAAACCTGGACCAGGACTTGGGGGCCAAAAAAGACTAGAGGGCTCTTCTCCTGCCCGTCCCAAGAAGACGCCTAGAAGCCTTAACGACGGTTGATGAGATAAATCCTGCATTACCTTACGGACCCTAAACTATGGGAACTATGGTATATTCCTTATTATGGGCAGGATTTATCTCATCAACCGTAGGTGTCGACTGTAACAGTCCCAAGACTTAATTGATGTGAGGGCTCTATATTCAACAATAAAGGAAAGTACCACTTTCTTAGCTAGGTGTCGACTCTAATGTTCCAGGAACTAATTGATATGAGGGCTCTATATTCAACAATACAGGAAAGTAACACCTATCCCAAATCGAGACCCTATTTATGACGGACGGATGATGGACTGTTGTTTCGGGGCCCGGACACCTCTAAAATCCTGCAAGCCCTCATACAGGATTCCATGAAGGGCTAACTTAAAGGCTCCTTAAGCTTCTGCGGTTCCTTCCTCAGGATAGGACTTGGCCCTTGAGGGCGAGCCCTGTTTGTGCAAAACTCCAAGTGCATGCTACACAGGCCTACGGTTGATGATAGAAATCCTGCGGTACCCATTTTAAGGAATATGCCAGAATTCCCATAGTTTAGGGTCGGGTCCGTAAGGCAATGCAGGATTCATATCATCAACAGTATGTACACGTTTAGGCTCAAACTCAGGGGCTTTGATTGGTGCACGCTTAGGCTCAAACTCGGGGGCTTGATCGGGAGCTACATGTTGTACATACACGGACCAGGGAATAGTATTATTGTGTAGGTTGTGTAGGCCCCTGCATGTGGTTTGTGGCTTGAGGTGTGCGGATCACAATATGCCATTACTTTAAGAGTCCGGAGGCAGAAGTGACCGGAAGTCGAACCAATGCGCAATCCGAGCAAACAGCAACTCAGTGAACCCGAAATCTTAATTAAGGAATATGGCTCAAGCTTAAACCATAATATCAAGGCCCCTGGAACTTAGGGTATATGCGAAGAGTCATGAGTTGTTGGGATTTCTGGGGCTTAAGGACTTAAGTCTTGAACCATACAGCCGCTTCTGAGGAGACGATCGTTCCATCCAATCATTCCAGGCGCATACTTGAAGCTTCGTGGGCAGTTCTACGGGTAGGGTTTAGGGTTTAGGGTTTAGGGTATGAATAGGGTAATTAACTACCTGGACCCTAAGGAACCTGCCTTTTTAGGGTTCCCCTATAGGATGCAAAATACAGTCACTGGGTGTCGATTCCCACAGTCCCCAAAACTAGCTATAACTGGGGCTCAACATTAAACAATAAGGGACTTTTAAAAGGATCCCAAATCGATACCTAGGTAGTGTCTGAAAGTTGGGCATAGACGGATTACCTAGTCATATTTTTCCCAGGGGTTCACATCATAACTGCGGTAGAGTATACTTCGAAGTCGGGTTCTAACTAAGCAGACCCGTAGAAAACAGAAGCTAGGTTTCTGAGTAGCCCCTGTATAATAAGGGTACCCTTTTTCCTGCTATTCTGTTTTAACAGGGAGACCACAAAATGAAAAGGGCAAAACGGTACTTGGAGGGTCGGTGGACTTACTAAGTATTTGTTTTAGAGAGTTATAAGTACCATAACCCCAATTAGGGTCCCTTTTAGGGTACTTACAACTCTGCTTATTACCGACTTACTAAGTCCCCCGACCCTCCAAGTACGGCAAGGCAAAGCCGAGGGTTCAGGGCTTACACTGATAGCTCAAAACCCTACAACATAGCAGGTTGTGGCCCTACAGTGTAAGGTAGAGCCCTGTAAGCCCTAAGCCCCAAGCCATCGTAAACCGTCGGATTTTTGGATCCTCAGGTAAGCCCTAGACCCTATAAGCCCTAAACACGTCATAAGCCCTAGCTTTATGGATACCTAGCTCGGCTTTAGCGTGCGAGATGCCACTTCAACGCCAGGTCCTTGGCTTTGATGTTTACCTTGGAAGTGAAGACTTCTGGGGTTCAGGGATTAGGCTACTTAAAGGATCATGGGACTTAGTAACTTGGGCTAATGCTTATGATCCTAGTTATGGTACTTAAATCTTTACTTACTAAGTCCAATGGTAATGATCCTCCAAGTAGAAGGGTCGGGTCTTAGCAGAAAGACCACTTGGAGGGTCCGGGGACTTAGTAAGTAGGTAATAAGTAGACTTATAAGTACCCTAAAAGGGATCCTAATTGGGGTTATGGTAATTATAACTCTACAAAATAACTACTTACTAAGTCCCCCGACCCTCCAAGCAGGAGTGTCAGCAACCCTGAGGATTCAATCCGGCCCCAAGATGGTGGAAGAGGGACCCGGTTTAGGGTTTAGGGTTTAAGGTTTAGGTTAGACCCAATACCCCTGTTGTCGGGAATAGACTAGGGTTTAGGGTTTAGGGTTGACCCTATAAGTGATAGTATCAAGCCCGCCCTTGTAGCTTGAGCTGTATTCGTGCTCTCTGGGCACCTATGTCCTCAGCATCTCTTGCATTGCTAGCTTGAGCTCAAAACCCTCTGATAGCGTCCTGTATCCCAATCAAAGGATGGACCTCTATTGTTCAGTGTTTTGTTTGTTGTTCGAGGCGGATTTCGGTAGGACTAGAATAGCGTCTTGAGGTAATTGTAGTGTGCTAATACAAGCTTCGAGATTGCAGAGGTTGGGGTCCTGCTTAAACCCGAAATCTTACACCCTGAGCCCTAAACCCATCGTTTCCATTCTTTGGGAGCGGTTGGCTGACCCTCGGCTTCTTCTGTGCTTTGACCCTACGTGTGAATCATGCAGTATCTGTGCTTTGTTAAACTAGCTCCTCTTCATAGGATTATAGCCATAAAGTAAGTTGTTCAGAACAAACTAAACGTAGAAGGAAATCATCAGGAACCACAGAGGAACATATTAGCAAGTATGCAGGCGTCTCTGTCAGTTTTTATCTGCATGCAGGCCAAGTAGCCGAACCAACAACCCAAAGAGCTCAATACGGTCCCAATAGTGTAGTTGTATTCCTCAATCAAGGATTACGGAATCTAAGCCTTAAGTCATATAGATCTAGGGCGCCTCTAATTTAGGATTCCTTCACTAAGGGGTATTGGATACGACTGCCTAAAACCTGACATAATTATGAACACAAACAGCGAAACCAAGACCCTGCACAACTCCATACCCTCACCCTTCACTCTAAGCCCTAAGCGCTCAACCTGAAACACTCAACACAACAAAACCCCTCCCTGAGCTGATCATTGAAGGTGCTGGAGTGTGGAAAAGGTTGCTCCATACCTCAGCTGGCTGCAGGTCGACAATTTTAGTCCACAGCTGCCCGAAAACAAAAGGGTCCTTTGACGATTTCTTCTATACGGCTTTAAACCGCGGTTCTAGTGGATTGCCAGGTTTATCGCCAAGAGGCATGGTTAGAAGAGGGCTTTACGGATCTTTATATACAAAATATACATATATATATATATATAATAGAATAGAACAGACTATATTATAATATATTACAAAATAATACAATACAATATAATATAGTATAATATGATAGAGAATATATAATATAAAATATAATATTTATATATATATATATAACATCTAATATATAATATATAATATATAATATATAATTTATAATATATAATATATGATACAATACAATATAATATAATATAATATGATATAATATAATATAATATAATATAGTATAGTATAGTATAATATAATATAATATAATATAATATAAAATAATATAATATAGTATAATATAAGATAAGATAAGATAATATATGATAATATAATCTAATATAGTATAATATAATATATTGTAATGTATTATAGTATAATGCAATACAATATAATACAATATAATACAATACAAATAATACAATATAATATAATATAATATAATATAATATAATATAGTATAATGAAAACATAATATAATATAATATAGTATGATATAATATAATATTATATTATATCATATTTTATAAAATAGTATATTACAATATATTATAATATAATATAATAAAGTATAATATAATAAAACATAATATAGTATAATATAATATAATATGATATATATATATATATATATATATATATATTAATATATATATATATATATAATGTGTGTGTCAGACTGTCATCCCCTGGCCCTTCATTAGGAATCCCGCAACGAAGGTACCTTGACCGTTGAGGCTGTTTTGCAAGTTTACAGCCTGAAACCCAACCCCGAACCGTCGGCTTCTTCAAAGTGCCTGTCTTCACAGAGTACTATACTAAAGACTTCAGTAATGGAGCCTGAGTAGATCTGGCGTCGACAGTTGGGCTTTAGGTCGTCAGTTGTGGAGTGTTGGGCCACCCCGCGCGAGCTAGTTTGAAAGCTTGAGCTGTAAGGTCATGTACCAGCATAGGCCATGGGAAACAGGTCCCGGACTTTCTTTCACTACATACTTCTAGAAACATACAGGGGGTTAACCGCGAAGACTGCTCTAAGCACCACTGACAAACGCACAGGCACCTGCATGACACAACCCTAGAAAAAGGAACTGCAAAAGTATCGAATACACCGCTAAACCCTAGACCCTAACGGCAGTTCTTCCACTTTCATCTTGCAAACCCAATTCTTAGCCCTGAATCCTACACCTGCTACTTGGAGGATCATGGGACCTAGTGAGTAAGGGTATCAGTACCTTAAGTAGGATTATCTGGACTTTGAAGTAACCAGGGAGAAAAAGGTATAGACTTTTATTTCAGAGTTGGTTCCCTTTAGGTAACAGGTCCCAAAAAAGTATTAAACTATGATACTCCAAAGCCCAGTTATAATGTAGTGTTTGTGAGTATCGATACCGCACTTACAACCTTAGTTGCCCAGACCCACGATCCTCCAAGTAACCCTAAACCCTAAACCCTAAACCGCAACCTCAGACCTGCAGCCCTATATCACGGCCCAACAGCCTGAGCCCAGATTCCTACATCCACACCTAGCCCGCCTTTTCACACAAGAAAAACTGCGGCGCAGCAGGATCGACGCATCTGCGAACACGCTCAATCCCTAATCCCTATAACTCCTAAACCCTAAACTTAGTGCGTTATCTGCCTGACGTTCACCCTCAGTTCTGAAGTGACGTGCTGCGAGCCCCATTGCGTGTCGAAGTCTTCTCTGGACACCGGTGCTAAATCCTAAATCCTAGACCCCCAAACCCCAGAAACCCCTAAACTCTGATACCAAATTCCCTGCAGCACTTCGACCGCCTGAAATGCCCAAACCTTGAAAACCTCTAAAGAGAGTCCTTTCAAAAATCAAAGCCTCCAAGTAGCATGCGCTTGGGGTGGGGCGTAGAGAACCTCCGACGAGTCGTCTGGGGCCTCAGGGTCACGCGTTTAGGATTTAGGGGTTTAGAGTTTAGGGCTTAGGGTTTAGGGGTTTAGGATTCGGGGTTCGGGCCTCTAATTTAAGATTTTGTGTGTTTAGGGCTTTCGGTGTCGGCCTTCCTTGTTGAAAACATCCCCACATGTGCTCCACAACGGGGTGCCGCAAGGAAAGCCCATAGCCTTTAGTTCAGGACAGTACCGACAGCCTTCATAAGTTTTGAGGATCCTGCACACAAATGGATAGTTGTCAAAATTAGGGCCCCTTTTTGGGAACCCTAAATAATAGGTGCCGTACTAATATATTAGGGACCCAAAAAGGGACCATAATTTGGACAACCACCCAAATGAATGTGGATGCTTCAAGACCGGGCGTTGAGGTTTCCTTCGCAACCCTCATAGCACCTTCTTACAGAAATCTACACACAGGGTCTCGGTACTGTTATGGGCAAATCATAATACTTATTCCTTATAAAGAAACCCTACATTCTACTTAATAGGTAATTTGGAACCTTTGGGCTACACATACTCCACCTCAGTTGAGAGCTTTCGGGCTTGGTTTCATGCCAGACCCACGCGGAGGCGTCAGCACCCAGCCCCCATTCTGCCCTTAACCCTAAACCCTAAACCCTAAACCCCTAAACCCTAAACCCCTAAACCCTAAACCCTAAACCCCTAAACCCTAAACCCTAAACCCTAAACCCTATTCTTACCAACAAGTTCGCAATTAGGGTTACGGGCTTCGGATTAGGGTTGCTGGCCCCAAACCCCAAACCCTAT
Organism: Symbiodinium sp. CCMP2592; assembly: GCA_905221615.1. Classification (NCBI taxonomy): domain Eukaryota; class Dinophyceae; order Suessiales; family Symbiodiniaceae; genus Symbiodinium; species Symbiodinium sp. CCMP2592. The sequence continues at coordinate 712,410 of CAJNDT010000569.1, read as the reverse complement.
TCTGAGCTCCTGGCATGCAGTGCCATGATCGACCTCTGAACAGCCCCAAGGGGGCTTGAAGGTCGGGTATTGGAGAATGTATGTCAACTAGCTTCCCGTTTCACATGTAATCCTCGACTGCTGCACGACCGGGACTCGCCTCAATGAGCCGAATCGTGCAGTGTTATGCATTGTAAGTAATCCGCCCCTGTCTACTAGGTACCTCGACAAAAAACACGAGCCAGACACTGAATATCACAAGCTCGTGTACATGTTCTGGACGCTTACTGTGGCTGTGAAGCGTGTGTTCTCCGCTCCAAACCTTGCATCCCCAAACCTAAGCCCCAAACTGTGGAGGTTGGCCAAGGCACTGTACCATGAAAAGCTGGCGAAAAACCTGGCGGAAGGCGTTGATCCTCTGTCCTGGGCTCAGAGTAAGCCTACCCTGGGGGTGTATTTTCGGTTCTTTTAGGGGTCTACACCCTAAACCCTAAGTTTTCCGTACAGGGATTAAGGAGTCTAGGAAAGCTTAGGCTTACCCTAAGGGTCCAAAGGAACCAATAACTAGGTACTTGGGTTTAGGATAATAGTTATGTAGCTCAATATTTAGGAGAGTATATGATTATCAGGTACTTGGACCCTTAGGGTTAGGGTCCATAAGTTATGAGTGAGTAAGGTCTAGTGTTTACAGGGCTTGCCTGGACCCCAAATAACCTACCTAATATGATTTCTTGATATACGCCCTTAAAATTGTACATTACTTGGGGATAAGGTGGGTTTAGGACCTACTCTTCCGGAAGAAGCTGTGAACACCGTGATTTAGGACCTCGTCTTCCTCCCTTGATTTCTTTGGGATCTCCAGCCATCTGGTTGTGAGCGTCCAGCAACCGTCCCGACCCGGAGGGAAAATGAGAACGGGACGGTTTAGGGTTCAGGGTTTGGCATTTGGGGTTTAGGATGTGGGGTTTAAGATTACATGTCAGACCCACCACCCCAGCAAACCCTGTAGGGTTTCTACGAACCGTATTCGCAAGGTTATCTTTTGTAGAAGACAAGCAGTTGCCAACTACCGCCTGAAATGCTCCGTGTTCCTGGTTATCATGAACCAATCAAGGCTGCCAATGAGGTCAACAGTGTCAACAGATTTCCGCATCGTTATCTTCCTGATCACAGCCTTCACTGCTGTCGGCCGTCGTCATCGCTGTCCTCACCGCGCGGATATTTTATCAACATCATGGCCAAACCGCTCAGGGCAATGCATCTTCGTCATCAACACCATCATGGTCAGAAAAGCCACAACCCCGTCGTCATCAGCAACATGGACATCAGCGCAACAGTTTCATTGTCATCCTGACCATCTGCAACAGCATCCACAGACCATCTGCCGCAGCCTCCACATCTTTGTCAACCCTTCTCTTCCTCATCATCACCGCGAACAGCAACGACATACTCGCCATCCACATCTTGGTCACCACCTTTTGCGCCATCGTCATCATCATCAGGTGCATGAGCTGCGAAACTGCCATACTAAGACTACTACAGCAGCTCTTCAAGCCTGGAAGTGCGTGTTTGCCATAGCCCCAAGGGCTGTGCAATGCCGCTGGCTGACTTGCAGTGGATCCTGTTCGGATAGAGCGGACCGTGTCATGCATGCTCAAACGAATTGCTGCGCAGATGTATCGGGAACACAAACAAACGCCAGCGTTCTCGGACAAGTGGTGGCCTTCGCACATCCAGATTCCGGAAACACTGAATGTTCAGCTGCTTTTTGTTTCCTGGTCCGCCCAGGACTCGATCCGACTGATCGGCTGTCAGGCCCACGAACACACGAAGTTCGTTCATGGCACGAATTGCCATTGCTGTCTGAGCCGTACAACGTGAAGAATCGTCAGAATTTTGAAACCCATCCTAAACCCCAGTACACCCCAAACCCGGGAACCTTAAACGACCCTCACGGATCCTTTCGATGCAAGCTAAACTTTTGAAGAACTTCGAACCGCAAAGCATAGAGGCGGAGAGTATTATAGTAAAACACTACACTCCGCATGTATCCGCGCATGTCTATTTTTAATACGTTGTGCAAGACCGTCTCGAATCAGGAAGGCCCCAAACTGAAAACCTATAGCATCTGTCTGAAACGAACCAGGACACCCGTATGCCAGAAGTCGAGAGACAACCCCAATGCCACCGTCAGGTACCAAATGCAGCGTACAGGCAGCCATGCGCACACATACATCCCCGCATTGCAGCAACTCATGCTATTCGCAAGGTTATCTGTTGTAGAGAAACAAGTAGTTGCCAACTACCCCCTATCCTAAAGCCGAAAAACACTGAATTGCACAGACCCCGTCTTGACGAGTGCTCGGTGGGTGTTGTTTCTGAGAATACTTCCACCCAGTCACTCTTGAAACTCAAGACCCTAAGTTGAATCCTCAACCCTATAATCTAGAAGCCTGAACAATTGGTACTACTACGACGATTACTTGGGTTCCCTTTCTTTTTGGCTGACTATATCATATTATATCCCAATGGACCCTTGGGGCAAGGTCAGCAACCCACAGACTCCAATATCTTTCATTAAGGATTGTAGCTTAAAGCATATTGGGGATCCTACTTTAATTTTAAGGTATATTTCTATTCAAGGGATATTGGAGACCCCTAAGCCCTAAACCCTACAGATTCCTTATAGATCCCTTATAGCAGCTCTTGAAAGGTTTAGGGCTTACAGGGATATTGGAGTCTCTGGGAACAACGATGACTGCTGCTGAAGCACGGAGTAGCTTCTGATGCTCCTGTCGGAGATCGGGATGTAGTTGTAGGGTTTAGGGTGTAGGGTTCAGGGGTTTAGGGGTTCAAGGGGTTTAGGATCTACGGTTTAGGGGTTTGGGGGTTAGTGGCTTAGGGTTTAGGGTTGACGGTTTGACCCGGGGGACTTGGTAACCTCCTTCAGCGATTGGTTTAGGGTGCAGCAGGGACTGGGGGTTTAAGCTGTTTAAAGGGTTTAGGGTTGAGGGTTCCGGCTGATCCAGGACAACCCCCAAGGGCCCTTTAAAAGAGCCCTCATGGCCCTTAAAAGTGGATATTCGCGGCTATATTAGAGGGTTGTTGCAGGGCTGGCTGTGGGTTGTGGCCCTAAGGGAGCAAAACACCCAACAACAAGCCCTAAACCCTAAACCCTAAGCCCTAAACCCCAACAACAGGGTACTTGGGTTTAGGATAGATATAGAGGCAAGTATTTAAGATAGTATCTGGTTATTGGGTACTGGGACCCTTAGGGTAGTTTTTGGGGTTGCGGGTTTAGGGGTTTAGGGTTTTAGAGCCCGAAGGGTCCAAGCAATAGTGTAGTAGATACTTTAGGTGCCCAAATGCCAACCCTAAACCCTAAACCCTAAACCCTAAACCCTAAACCCTAAACCTTGGACCCTTTGGGAGTGTTTTGGGTTAAGGTTTAGAGCTTAGGGCTGAGAATTCAGTTCAGGCTTAAGGTTTAGTTTAGGGTCTAGGGTTTAGGGTTTAGGGTTTAGGGTTTAGGGTTTAGGGTTTAGGGTTTAGGGTTTAGGGTTTAGGGTTTAGGGTTTAGGGTTTAGGGTTTAGGGTTTAGGGTTTAGGGTTTAGTACTGCTCAAAAGAGGACATAAGCAAAAAATAGGATAGTGATATCACATATAAACCCCCTTACAATGAAGCCCAATAGGGTAGGGATATCCCCATAAAGTGCTTATGCGTATATGTGCTTTCTGGGGTCCCTAATTTGAGGTTTAGGGCTCATGCTACAGTTTGGTTACCTACTTGTCGGGCATCATGTGGAACTAAAAGTTAAGCCTTTTGGCTATACAGGGATTATATAGGGGATAGACTGGCCAAAAAGGTTAAAGGTTACCTATTGTACTACTACTGTTGATGATATAGATACTGCATTACCCATAATAAGGAATGTACCATCATTCCGATAGTTTAGGGTCCTGAAGGTAATGCAGGATTTACATCATCAACCGTAGGTTTATGTACAAGGGGCAATCTTTCTGCTGCAGTCGAGAGCAAAAGGTTCCAGGTTGCACTTGAGTTTAGGGTTTAGGGCTTCTAGGGTTTAGGGTTTACAGCAAGCCCTTTAAAGTTGGAAACCGGAATAAGGCCAAATAGTGCTGGCATTCCCTATACATTACTATTGAGGATTGAGGCTATTGGGTTTCCAACGTTTGGGCTTCTACTGTAGGGGGTTTAAGGGTTTAGGGCTTAGGGCTTCTAGGGTTTAGGGTTTCGGGGGTTTAAGGGCTTAGGGGGTTTAAGGTGTAAGCTTCAGGGGTTTGGGTATGACTGTTTCGAGGCTCTTGGCTCTTGCCCCCCGTCCAAGCATGCCAAACTCTGCACAGGATACAAACGCCAGCACATGTACAGATAAAACTCGGTGGCACATGAGTCTGCCCGGGGTCGGCACGCGGTATCGCAAGCATCATATTTATTATGTGCGTGCCTCGCCCTTCGATACTTTTGAATTCTGGCTCTGTCCGCAATCCCTGGAGCCTTTGGCCAGCAGACGACCCAGATTGCCGGGAGGATCCAACAAGTAGATCCCTTAATGGGGGTTCCTTCTTCGTACTATAGGCCCCAAATTAGGGGATCTACTTTCTAGATCCTCCCGGCGGTCTGGGGATGTACCGAGTTCAACAAAGGCCTGAGGACCAGGGCCATGACCAGCAAAGCAGCACCCGGACCGGGCCAGATTCGACCCACAACCGATGTAGACTACCAGGAGGCTAGGATACCCAGTAACCTAAGAATAAAAAGGCCTCTCTTTTTGGTATTGGGTAACTTTACAAGGAACCTAGGACTACAAAAAGGGAATAAGGGTACTACTGGGCATCCTAGTAGTAGGCCAGATCCTCTTAAGCCCAATGAGAGCAACTATAAAATGCCCCAAAGCCCTATCTAGACTATAACTCCAGAACAGGGTCACAGGACCCTCGGGGTGAACCCTGAATAAAACCTAGGATCTATTGGTGGCAGCCCCTAAGCAGGTAAAAGTCCTAATGCTCTTCAGGCCTCTAAGCCCCAAACTAGACCGGTTTAGAGTTTAGGGTCCTGGACCCCGGAACCCGAAATCCTAAACCCCGTCCTAAACCCTGTTTTCTGAGAGTGCAACAGTGCCGCAAGGGTTTGTGTTAGATCAATCTGCACCGTCCTAAGTCCCTAAGGATCCATGTACCCAAATAGTAGGGTTTCAAGGTCCAAAAACCATTCAGAGTATGGATTTTGGGACCTGAAACCCTACTATTTGGGTACTTGGACCCTCTGGGAGTTGATACCGGCGACTCTTAGGGCTCATTTGAGCTGCTTTGCAAAAGACGCCTGCGCCGGACCCCCAGAGAGAAGCCTGCTTTTGAAGCCACTGGGCATCTACTTGGATCGGGGGACTTATAGTAAGTGGGTAAGACGAGGAGTTACAAGTACCCTAAACGGGATCCTAATTGGGTTATGGTACTTAGAACTCTAGGGAATAACTACTTAGTACGTCCCCGGACCCTCCAAGTAGGGTACAGCAGGAGCAGGTCACTAATTCACCTACACTACTCCCAGAAACAAACCCTACAACCCTGAAGCACCGACAGCGTAAAACATTCGTAATCCCTGAAGCTCTAAACCGAAAACACTAAAGCTCCAAGCCTTAAACTCTCAACTTCCTGAACACCTACAATCCTCAAAACCCTGCACGATGGACCTTAAGGGCCTCTTACTGCGGGACTTCTTCATCGTTTCTAGTCTTTGCTTTGTGCATAGTGACCTAGTGCCGTTTTAATTCGTGCTTTTGGGATGGGGACTGAACCCTTATCCGCTAAACCCACTTAACTTAAAACCCCAAAACCCCCAAACCCAAAACCCTCAACCTCTAAACCCCATAGGGTATTAGGTGCTGAAATTCAAACCCAGAGGATCCAAGTACCCGAATAGTAGCCAAAACCCATCCTCTGAATGGTTTTGAGACCTCGAAACCCTACTGTTTGGGCACTTGGACCCTTAGGGAAATCTCTTTGCGGCTCCTGAGGACAGTTGGATGCCGCCCGCAGTGTGGCGTGGGCCTCGCTCAGGGTTCTTCGGGTTTCAGGGGATTAGAGGGCCGTAAAGGGCTAATGAGTTTTTATGAGTTTTACCTTAAGTCATCTTAGGGATCCTACTATAATTTACGGTATGTTCCTCAATTAAGTCATCTTAGGGATCCTACTATAATTTAAGGGATGTTCCTTAATTAAGGGATATTGGAGTCTCTGGACAGGGCCTGGTCCGATGCGCAGCCGCGTCTAACCCACAGCTGGGGGTAGAGGCTGTTCCTTGGGGCCGAGGGATGAAGACAGAGACCTTGCCGACGGCTGTGCCGCGGGTACGCGAAAGTAACCTATTGTATATATTCACTCAGGAATAGAGGAGATACAATGAACCCCAACCCATAAGGAACCATAAGACCCTTTCAAGTAGGGACCCCGTACTCATATGTGTGGTTGTCAAAACGATGGTTCCTTTTGGGGTTCCTTATTACAACACGGCACCTAATTTTTAGGGTACCCAAACAGGGACCCTAATTTGACAACTACCCATATACAGTGAACCCCCACATTGCTTGAACCCCTTTGTCGGCCCATCATCCTCAAGGACCCTACACCCTAAACTGTGTCCTGCTCAAGTGCCCAAACCCCCAAAATCCTAAAACCTAGACCCGTTAAGTACCCTCTAAAGACAGCCCTAAGGCTTCAAATACCTAATATTCGTATCCTCTCTCAATTTTAACTTACATAACTACTGATTTATCCCAAACCCAAGTACCTATTACTCGGTCCCTCTATAGAAGGTGCCAGCCTGGCGTTGCAGCTCCGGAATGTTCACCAGTGCGGGAGATTGGCGCAAGCGTTTCTCCACCTCCTCTGCACGGTGCTTTTTGGCCATCCGATACCCCCAGGGTCCAAAGGACACAATAGCCAAATTCGATCGTTGAACTCAGGATCGTAGTTTTCAAGGTTCGTATTCGCAAGAGGAATGTGATTGCAAGGTACTTATACATAGACCCTATACAGGATCATTTTCAAGATGGGTAGAAACCCTTACCACCCAGTCGCTTGATCTTCGTCCACATCATGGACGAATGTGTGAACCCCCCCCCCCCCACACTAAGGGTCCCAAGTGCAGATCCAATAGCTGCCTCCCTAAGGGTCCAAAGAACCCAATAATTCGGTACTGGGCTTTAGGATAGCAGTTATGTAGGTTTGGATTTTGGAAAGTAAACGATTAGGATGATGATAATAATTGCGGTGCGCTGTGGAGGGGAGTATATGCACCACACCAGTCGTACCTGAGATGCCTTGACTCGTCGACACAGGACGAGGATTATGGTACTTGGTCTCAACAAGTCAGACTACTCTAGTCTGGACTCTAGTCAATGTCCCGAATGCCAACCCTACTTCAAAACATGACCAATGCCTACGTAAAGCAAAAAAGTGCTGCACTACCCCCAACCCCAAGATGAAAATGCTATCTCGAGGGGGTAGGGTGTGTGGTTTAGGGCTTGGGTGCTGTTAGCTGTCGGTGTGGGGTTGAGGATCTACCGTAGGTTTCTTGCGCCAGAAGTGTCTAAGCCAGAATTCTGCTAAAGAGCTATTCGTAAACCCCCAAGCCCTACTGTAAGACTGCAGGCATCGGCTAATTATTAATTTCTCCGTACCTAAGGATATTATAAGTAAGTTTGAGTATAGTTACCTTGTTTACAACACCAAAACCGTCAAAATCTCCAAAAAGTCCCAAAGTCATCCTACGGTACTTGAATTACCGGGTTTAGGATAGCAGTTTCCTAGATTTGGAATCCCAGGCCGAGCCACCTTGTCCCACTCTTGTGTGGCCCGCCAGAAGACGCGAAATTCTGCCAACTTGCCTTGGGTTCCAGCAACCCTAAACCCTAAACCCTAATACCCTAAACCCTAAACCCGGAACCCTGCACCCTAAACCCGAAACCCTAAACCCCTAAATCCTAAACCACTTTGGCGCAGGGTTCGGCTGTATGGCCTTTAGGGATTACCTTTACCCGAAATAACCTACCTTTCGAAGGACTTAAGGGCTATAAAGAAATCATGTTACGGAACCCCAAAAAAAGGGACAGTCTCCATTGTAGTTCCATCTGTTGGTTAACCAGTTTTATGGTTAAGATGCGACAATAGAGTTGTTGGTTAACCAAAACAAAGGAACGACAATGGAGACTGTAGGGAAGGACTTCTCAAAGAAGCACTATTACGGAACCCTAAAAAGGTAGGCTTTAGGGCCCTGAAGCTTTGGGGACCCCTCAGACTGCGGTTTTCCGAGCTCCCAAAGAGCCGCAAGGGTTCTCATTCGTAGATTCCGGACCCGTTTAAGGAGATACCTTAGAAGCTGCCCCCACCCTGTAATAGTGACCATAAGGATTATATTAATATCATACTAGGGCCCTATTATATTCCTATTCTACCACTATTACAGGGTTGGGGCAGCTTCTAAGAGACTAAGAGATACCCAGTTTCTACCAGATAGGTACTCAGGAACCCTTTGGGTGATACATCCCATGCACCCGATTGCAAGGATCATGGGACTGAACTTAGTATGTAAAAATGGTAATACATATCTAGTAGGTAAATCACCCGGGAATCCTAACCTGCGAACCCCAAAATCCCAAACCCCAAACCCCTCGAACTCCAGAATACTAACCCCTATACCCTAAACCTCAACCCAGAACCCTAGACCCAGAACCCTGAACCACAAAATCCCGAGTTCCTGAACTACAAAAAGAAATCGAGTGGCTTCTCAACTCTTCAGTCACTTCATTGGCGGACCTGCGTTGGAAAAACTTCCTAAGCCCTAAACTAAAAGATGGGGAGGTGTTGGAGCAAGGTGGGGAGGGTGGATTCAAAGTTGGGTACGAGCCTGCCTCAATGACTAGAATGACTCTCTTCTCCAATAACCAGGCCCCAAGAAAGTTCAGACTTTGTAAGGTAGACCAACTACATAAAGCCAAAAAGTTTAAAGCTCTCCATTTGGCTAAGTAAGATGATGAGGGCGGAGGGCAAGGCCCCCCCCAAGGAGTCGTCTTGCAAACTATTCAGGCTTATTCCTTGCGGAAAGAGGGTCTGGCGTGGTACGGGTGCTGAGTTTAGGGTGGCCGTGTTATTTTTAACAGTGCAGTGGGACTTTCTCCGCAGGTAGACTTGGAGAGTCGGGGGACTTAGTAAGTAGGTAGTAAGTAGACTTATGAGTTCCCTAAAAGGGACTCTAATTGGGGTTTGTGGTACTTATAACTCTACAAAGTAGCTACTTAACTAGTCCCCTGACCCTCCAAGTAGAGCCTAAACCCTAAACCCCTATAGATCCCTTTAAGGAGCCCCAAAAGGAACCCCTTAAGGATCCATAAGCACTTACTAAGTCCCCGCGACCCTCCAAGTAAGTCTCGGCCTTGCAACCTACACTTTAGGCCTCACTCAGAAACTCACCCTTAGTCAAAGGGGAAAAGGAGGGACCCTTAATGGGGACCCCTACCTTACAATGGGCTATAGAATGGGTATTATATGATAGCTATATTTAGGGTCTATACCTAGGGGTCCTTATTTAGGGTCCCTCCTTTTACCCTTGGACTTAGGGTTCCAGGCATTACCGGTGGGTGTAGGGTTTAGGGGTTTAGGGTTTAGGGTTTGGGGTTCAGGGTTTAGGGTTTGGGGTTTAGGGTTTGGGTGTAAGGCTTCCATTCCCAAACCCGACCCATGAGAGGCGAAATCCACAAGCCGCGACCCGAGAACCCTACCTGGACCCTAAGAACCTACCTTTATAGGGCTCCTTCATGTGATTTCCTTGTAAAGTCCTTAAAAAGGTAGGTTATTTGGGGTTAAGGTAGACCCTAAACCAGAAGAACAAAAAACGTGAAGACCAACACAAAGCCCTCCCCACCCCTCCCCAAAAAAACAGACAACACACTAAACCCAAAACCTTATAAACCAGAAAACAACAAAACAAGACCAACTAAACCCAAATCCCCAGCAAAATATTAATGATAACAATAGTAATCAATCCGTTCATAGTAAAGAGTAAAGTAATAAATAAAAATAGTAATCACAAGTAATACTACCAATACTAATCCAGGTTTTGATAAACCCAGCCCCGAAGCACACCTCGGCACGGAGGCCGAGATCGAGCCGGCGTCTTTCGCCAGGTCGTGGAATCGGTTCATCAGCCGGTTGCGACCTCAGCTCTGGGTGGATTACCCTAAGGGTTTAGGCTTTAGGGCTTCAGGGTTTTGAGGCTTAGAGTCTTGGGGTTTGGGTTTTTAGGGTTTAGAGTTTGGGGGTTTAGGGGTGTAGGGTTTAGAGTTTTGGGCTTCAGGATTTCAGGGTTTTGGGGTTTAGGGCTTTAGGTTTTAGAGTTTTGGGGTTTAGGGGCCCTAAGGGTTCAGGTATCTCCTTAGGGGGATCCGGAATCTCCTAGGGAGAGCCCCTGTGTCTCTTTGGGGTCCCAGAAACCCTCAGTTTTGAGGTTCCCTAAAGTGTTAGGACCCTGAGGGTAGGGTTTACCAGGACCCCCAATGGCTCTTTAACGGAGCCCTTTTGGTCCTTAATCGTGGGTAATAGGGGTATATTATATAGAGGGCAGTTGAAGGTTTAGGGGTTCAGGGTTTATGGGCCTCGGGTTTAGGTAAATTCAAGTTCATCAGCCGATTGCGACCTCGTCTTTTCAGGGGTTTAAGGCCTTTAGGGTTAGGTTTAGAGTTGTTGTAGGGAGTTGACAAGGGTGTTATACTGTGTTTTTCCAGGTTTCGTATGAACTTATTAAGCTTTGCCTGGGTTTTATGCAGGTTCTATACAGGTTCTAAAGCACTTATACATAATTAGAAAGGTTTGTTAAGGTTTTTCGAAACGGGCTTTGTGACGGTTTCGGTGTGTTTCAACAGCGTTTTATGGCTTCCCACGGCTTTCCCAAAGTTCTTAACTAACAGGGTTTAAAGGGCTCTTAAAGGGATCTTGTGTGATTTCATAGGGCTTGACCGATTTCTTAGAGGCCTTACCTGTCTATAGGACAGACACACAGGCATCCTGGCAGGCAGGCAGCCACAGGCAAGGCAGAGATGCATAGAACCCCCCACCCTAAACCCTAAACCCTAAACCGCCCCTCACAAAACCTTCAACCGTAAACCCTAAACTCAACTTTCGCCGGGGAGCTGTCCAACTCACGGAATCGCTGGTCGAAGGCGGCCAAAGCGCTTTGAACGTCGCCCAAGGAGGAGAGGCCACCTGCTTTTAACCCCAAGGGTCCAAAGGACCCAATAATTAGATACACGGTTTTCGGATAGTAGTTATGTAGGTTACTATTTTGGAGACTATATGATAATTGGGTACATAGGGCCCTTTGGGTTAAAGGGTTCCTTCGAGGGCCTTTAAGGTGCCTTCTAAGGCCCCTGAAAGGCAATGATATGGGTGGTTGTCAAAATTACGGGTCCCTTTTTTGGGGGTCCTTATTATAATACGGCACCTAATATTTAGGGTACCCAGAAAGGAGACCATAATTTTGACAACTACCCAAATGGCACTGCTCATACTGCAGACTGATCTTTGCTGGCATGGCCAACAGAATCTGTTGATATCTTGACCGAAGTCCTGCGACCATCAATCATTACCTAAGGCTCTTCCCACTGTTGGGAGCCTTTGAATGTACTTGGAGGGTCGTGGGACTTAGTAAGTAGGTAATAAGTAGACTTATAAGTACCCTAAAAGGGACCCTAATTGGGGTTATGATACTTATAAGTCCCTAAAATAACCAGTTACTAAGTCCCCCGACCCTCCAAGTAGGAATTATGAGACACCAAAGAGACCCAAGAGCTCTTTCAGGAGATTCCGGACCCTGGACCCTTGGAGTCTTGGAGTGACAAAGCCCCCAAGTGTGAAACCCTAGACCCGCGAGTCCGCAACCCTGAACCCGGAACCTACTTGGAGGTTCATGGGTGGTTATAAGTGGGGTTATAAGTAAGGTATCTATAGTTATAACCCATATTAGGTGACTTATAACCCCACTCCTAACTACCCATGAACCCCAAGTAAACTCCCTAAACCGTTGAACTTGACGGCTTCGCACTCCACCTCTGGTCAGTTGCAAAGTTGCAGCCGCATTGTTCTCACCCTGCGCCGTGACAGGAGTTGAACTCGGTATATGTGGGGTTTGAGGTTTGAGCAAAAGGGTCCAAAGTACCTGATGAGTGTAGGTATATGGGTGTAGGATAACAGGAATGTATAGGTAGCACGTGGGGGAGCACAAGATTGCGCGGGTATCTAGACTCATCTAGACTAGTGTGTCGATGGGTATTAGTTTAGGGGTATGTTTGCAACTCTTGAGGGCTAGCTGGCCCAAGATGGAAGAACTCATAGGCAAACACATAGGCACAACTCTGTCTGATACTTAGTAGGGAATGGGGGAATGGGTTATGGGGACGATTATTGGGGATTATATAGGGACTACTATGGGGATCCATTCCCCCATTCCCCACTAAGGACCAGACAGAACTGGGTAGGTCGTCCTGAAGTCGAACGCATCTTGGTAGCTCATGAATAGCGTTCCTCATGCATGGATGGTGCCACACATGTAAAATTAACATACCCTACCTGGCTATGCAAAATGAGATGGCAAGTAACCAGGTCAGAAGCCAGCAAAGAGTCGATCCGTGAACCTCAATGAATCAAAACGACCAACCGCAGAACGTCTTCACTATGAGCAAAACGTATGATAAATGCCTATCCTCTCTGTGCCTCTGCCTCGTGAGATAGGTGGGTAGGTAGAGAGCAAGAGAAAGGGAGCGAGAGAGAAGGAGAGAGAAAGACAGAGAGAGAGAGAGAGAGACAGAGAGAGATCAGCATCATAGCGACCCAGAAAAATTATTATTTTGCGATACCTGGGATAGCAGCGTTTTCCAAAACTCCCAATTCCTCAACCAATCAAACCCTAAGGCCTACCAAAACAACTCTGAACTACTAAACTAAGAACCTCACAATGAAACCTTCAAACCTAAACCATAAAATCCTGAAACCTAAACCCCTAAGCCCCTAACCCCAAAGCCCTAAACTCTAAACCCATAAACCCAAAGCAAACATACTCCAGGGCCCCTAAGGAGCACAGGCTCGAACCAGACAGATACCCGACCCCGAGAATGCTGGGGTTTGGGCAATGCAGGGATGTTTGAAGTTAAGGGGCTCAGGGGTTTGGACTTCAGGGTTGACGGGGTTTAGGATTTGAGGGTTTTGAGTCAGGTACGGCCCCCATACAGTAACTCTATAATAGGGCATATCCATACTATGAATATTATTCAACCAAACTGAGTGGGGGCCGTACCCAAGTTTTAAGGGGGTTTAGGGTTTGATTAGGGATGAGGGGGTCAAGGTTTAGGGTTTAGGATTTGAAGGTTTTGAGCCTTGACTAGACATCCCTTCGAGCCTCTCCACCACGACGGTTATCCTGTTGCTCGGTCGCTTCGCCCGCACCTTAGAACTTAGTTGTTTGGAATTTAGGAGTTCAGGGTTGTGTTATTTCTTGAGGCTCAGGGATTCGAAAAAAAGCAAACTAGTGGCCGTTGACTCGGGATTTCATATTCTTTTGAGGCTCAGGGGATTACGATTTTAGCAGCTACCCTAAGGCTCCCAAAGGGCTTTCTGGGGCAAGGGTTTGGGCTTTGGGGGCTAAGGGTTTGGATTTCACCCTAAACCCTAAACCCTACAATTTTAGTGGCTAGACTCAGGGTTTCAGGCTTCGGGACTTGAGACAGTCGGATGACGATACTCAAAGGGTAAAAGGAGGCCCCCTAATAAGGACCCCTAGGTATATACCCTTAATATAGCTACTATATAATACCCATTATATAGCCCATTGTAAGGTAGGGGTCCCCATTAAAGGTCCCTCCTTTTCCCCTTTGACCGAACAAGACCCCGGACCCTCAGTCTCACATAATATAGGGGCCTGAACACTTCACTATACTATTTTGGGGGGTTCCTTATGATAAACCCTATTATATTTATTACGGCCCCATTATAGAACCCTACTCCAGATCCCCTACAGGCCCCTTTAAAGGACCCCTATTCTAATCATTAAGGCCCCTACATTACAAGGAACCTTGGCTTGGTGACTAGGCTCCGTCAAAACCTCCCCATGACAACCCAACGAATTTGGGAGTTTCCAAAAATTAAGGATAAATTAAGGTCCTTATGCTAGGATCCTACTGTTTAGGGTACTATAGTAGGACATTTTCGCAAACTCGCATTTGCCACACAAGCTGCCGACGCGGGTGAGGTTGCACCGCGCGTCAATTGCCAAGGAAGCACTGGGTGACAGTTGCTCCTGGAGGTTCCAAATCTGAAATCACCGAAATGCTCCGTCCAGCATGATACCTGGAGGGTCGGGGGACTTAGTAAGTAAGGAAGAAGCGTAGAGTTGTAAGTACCCTAACAGGGATCCTACTTTGGTCATAATACCTCTATTAATAAAAACCGCTACTTAGTAAGCCCCAGGTAAATAAGTAACCCTAAACCGTAACATGGTCTGGGGCCTTTTTAATACCAATCATTTCGTCAAAACGCTAACCCAAAGGGTCCAAAGTACCTTTATAATAGCATGTCGGGTTTCGATATTAGGAATTACTATTATGATTTGGGGAAGTATCCCCCACAACAGTACATAGGACCGTTTGGGTAAGGCTGTGGGGCTGTGGAGCATCAGGCGACTGTGTAAGTACGGATTAAAGTTCTAAGTGGTGCAAGTATAACGCAAAAGGCTACTAACCCTAAACCCCTAAACTCCTAAACCCCTAAACCCTAAAACTCTAAAACCCTAAACCCCAAACCCTGCACTCTAAATGCTGAAACCCTAAACCCTAAAACCCTGAAACCCTAAACCCTGCACTCTAAACCCCAAACCCTGCACTCTAAACCCTAAACCCTAAAACCCTAAACCCTAAAAAACCTATAGAACTCCCCGTGATCCTCGAAGTCAGGCGCGTCGAGCCGATCCCTGAACCCTACATCAAACGGTCCTATGTACTGTTATGCGGGATACTTCCCCAAAAGGGTTTAGGGTGTAGGGTTGAGGGTTTAGGGTTTAGGCTTAAGGAGTAATTCAATATTGAAACCCGACATTCTACTATAAAGGTACTTTGGACCCTTTGGGTACATCCTGCACCCAAGAAACCTTGAAGACCAAATGGCCCTTAAAAGCAGGGGCCACATACCCTATATACTACTGTTGATGATATGAATCCTGCATGACCCATAATAAGGAATATAACATAATTCCCATAGTCTATGGTCCCTGAGGTAGTCCAGGATTCATATCATCAACGTATGTACCACTATCTATATATATATATATATACATATGTAGATTATGAACTTTCAACTCCTGATAAGGTCATTTCGTGCCTTTAGGAACCTTAAGCCCCACATGACCCACGAAGCTACACGGTTTAGGGTTTAGGGTTTCGGAGCCCCCAAAACCCTACAGCCAGAACAATCCAAAACCCTACATGAACCCAGTAAGCCGTACAGGGTTAGATTTTAGGGCTTATAGGGCTTGTAGGTTTTATAGGGTTTATAGCGGCTACAGGGCTTATTAATAGGCCTTATAGGGTTAAAAGGGTTTAGGAAGTTTGGGGTTTAGGGATCTCAAAACCCTAAAGCCAGAACAATCCTAAACCCTACCTAAATTCACTCTAAAACCTAAACCCTCTAAAACTTAGTGGGTTTTTAAGACCCTTAAACAAGCCCTTACCGAAACCGTTATCCCCCAAACCCTAAACCCCTAAACCCCTAATCCCTAGACCCTAAACCCCTAAACCCATAAACCCTCAACCCCTGAACCCTAAACCCCTGAACCCTAAACCCCTAAACCCTCAACCGAGCGGTCCTCCAGCTGAGCCAATGCTTGTTGAGCGGCCTCTGCAGACTCTGCACCACACATCTTCTCTTCTCTTCCCAAAAGTTTGTTTAGGTCTTAAGGCTTAGGGTTTAGGGCTTAGGGCTTAGGGTTTAGGGCTGTGGGTTTAGGGCTTAGGGCTTAGCGTCTTGGGCTTAGGGCTTAGGGCTGTGGGTTTAGGGCTTAGGGCTTAAGGCTTCCTGGGGATCCTGAAGCCTGCCGTTTTAGGGGTTAGACCCTCTAGTTAAGGGGTGATAACCTACTACTGTTGGTGGGGGGTTGGGGATACAGGCTGTTGTTGTATGTACCAAGTTCGTGCAACTTGATATGAGTACCCTGTTAGGGGCTCTCCTACATGAAGAAAACTGCTGTCACCCAGTTACTAAGTCCCTGATGATCTAAGTACCACCTACTACCTACGACCGTAACCTACCAGGTACCTACCTTACGACCTGCTAGGTACCTGCCCACTGCCTACTAGGTACCTACCTACTAAGTAAGGAGCTGCAAAGCTATCAGTTCCTTGAAGACCAAATGACCCACAAAAGCAGGGCCCCGGCACCCTATATACTATGAACCCCTATATGGTATATGAGCTTTAAAACCTTGTAAGGTACATTTCTGATGGGAGGCCAAAAGGGGGGTTCAAGATTCTTGGGGTAGGGATTCCTTAATATAAACCTTATTATGGGAACCCTAATCCCGACTAAGCCCCCATAGGCTAAAACCCCTTCTGGCCTCCTGTGAATTTCGTCCTTAAGGCTTTGCATGCTGTCGGGAACTCAAACCTCACGGAACTGAGACCCCAGTCCCGGAGGACGATGTGTATCCTAAAAAGGTTTACCCTAACGGTCCAGGTACCTCCTTTCAACGGTTGAAACCATGGGCCCTTACCCCTGAGATCCCTAAATACCTACTATATACCCTGCATAGACTCTTAAGGGTCGCTAGAACCCCCTGAAAACGGCCTAAGGGTCCACATTAGGGACCCATACTTCCAACCTTGGATCGGTCCTTTTGGTGTCTCAGTACATTTTGAGGTTCCTCAAAGTGTTGGGACCCTTGTACGGGTAAGGTGCAACTACTCCAAGGGTAAAAGGAGGGACCCTTCCTAAGGACCCCTAGGTATATACCCTGAATATAGCTATTTTATACCGATTATATAGCCCATTATAGGGTAGGGGTCCCCATTAAGGGTCCCTCCTTTTCCCTTTGAACTACCGCATGCGGATTCATAGCGAAAGCATAAGCGTATAGGGCCGCTACGTGCAAGAGTCGGTTAAACTAAACTTGGTGCCTAAGCCGAAACTGTAGACAAACACATAGCCTAAACCTCAAACTCCTTAACTTTATACCCAAAGGGTCCAATGTACTGTTATGGGGGATACTTACCTAGGCCACAATAGTAATTCCTAATATGGAAACCCTACATTCTACTATATCGGTACATAGGACCCTTTGGGATTATTTTCAACCCCTACAGCCCAATAAACCCTAAACCCCTAAAACCCCGTGAATGTACACCAAACCCTATAAACGACTAGTGGCTCTCATAGAGGCTGATCCAAAATCATGCTCGTATGAAGGGTTTGGGCCCTGCTTGATGTTGCAAGCGCGCAACCCGGGCAGGCAGAGTGCTGCCGGCTATGCCCCAGCCCCTATACAAACCCTATAAACTCCTAAACCCCGAACCCCTGACCCCTAATTAGAGCGTTCTGTTCAACCCAGTGCATTCCAAGGAGGTCTACATATATGGCAGTTCCGAAGATTACGGGTACCCTCTTTAGGGGTCCGTTTATTACTAACTCTACTATTTAGGGTACTACATCAGGGTGACCTATTTACAGAATCCCTCATATGGCTATACGGGGCATACTTACCCAAAGCATAATCGCAGGTCCTACTGCAGAAACCCTACTTCCGTCGATCTAGGTACTTGTAAGACCCTCTGGGACACTTGAAAGTAAACAAGCAGATTAATTTAAGGCGGTCTAACGTAGCCTTTGTGTGAATCCTACTGCTTTGGGGTTACAGGCCCAGTGGCCCAGGGTTTCTTAATCAGGTTCCTACATTACACGAAGACTCCAAACTGTCAAGGAAAACATGGAAGCTACTGAACCCTCTAAGTATCCTAAAACCCCCTACGCCCGCAAGCCCCCAAGTACGAAAGAGAGCCTCTCCCCCAACCCTGACACCTGCGCAGACAAGCTAAGGGTTTAGGGTTTACCTGAACCCCAAATAACCTACCTTTTTAAGGACTTATATAAGGAAGCCATATTCAGGAGCCCCAAAAGGGGTAGGTAGTTTTTTTTATTTTGTTGGACTCCTTTTTCCTAACTGCTGCTCCAGGTCCAGGTAGGGTTTAGGGGACAACCTATGAACTCAACAATCGAGTCGGCACCGAGCCTTCGCAATCTCTTGTCCCTCCTCCTGGCAACGCGTTTAGGATTTATATGTATATATGTATAGATACAAATATGAATCTGTGTATATATATATATATATATGTATATAAGCTTCCTTGTGGACGACATGAACCCGAAAAGTGCTGGGGCAATGCTTTAAAGGGTCTTTTGGTCTTTAAGGTTTAGGAATCTAGGAACTACCCATAGTCGCCTTTGTAGTTCCTTCTTTGGGCTAGCTTACAGGATCTTGGCCACTGGTTCAGCATTGATAGGGTTATAATAGGGTTGAGGGAACTCAATTGTAGTATCCTTAAGGGAGGGGGGTCCAAGGGGGGTATATAGCCTAGTGATCCCTAATTCTCCCTAGTACTCCCTAAGGTTCCCTTACAGTCCCCTAAGGATTCCTTATATCCTCCCCCCTTGAACCACCCTCCCTTAAGGATCCTATAACTCAAGCGGTTCCAGGCTTCGGGTTTCCAAGCTTCAGTTCTACCCTAGGCCTAGGCTAGCTTCCTCAGTAACCCTGGGTTCCTTTTTGCTAGGAGGAGCCGTTGATGACATGAATCATGCATTACCTTAAGGTCCCTCAACTGTGGGAATTATGGTATACTCCTTATAACGGATATTGCAGGATATATACCATCAACCGGCATCATGCAAAATTGCAAGGGCAGTGATGGGAGGATTTATACCGGGCTCCGGAATTTAGTTCGGGCTCAAGGTTGGTCTAAGGGCTTAAGGCTTTGGGTTCAGGGTTTAGTGTTTACGGTTTAGGGTTGAGGGCTTAGGGTTTAGGGTTGAGGGTTTAGGGCTTGGGGTTTAGGGTTAATGGCTTAGGGATACTGCAGGGCCTCCATGAAGGAACCCCAAGGAGGGGTAAGTGTTCAGGCCCCTGCACTGTGGAGGTCTGAACCATTCGACCACTCGTTTGGGCTCCTTAAGAAAGGGGTAATTCTCTACATTAGGGTCCCTTTTTAAATCTAGGTCCCAAAGTAGCATGGCACCTTCAAAAACAGGACCCTCTTGGCACCTAGCATAGAGACCTGTGAACTGCCCATATAAGTAATCACATCATTTCCTCCAGAAGGGCTCTTGGTCCCCCCATCCTACCGCAGAATGCTGCAGAACCCTTACTTGGACGGGCGGGGGGCTTACTAACCCTAAGGCTCCATGTGCCCATATAGTATATACTTAGGCCTTAAAGTACCTATCTAGGGACTACTTAAAGGCCGAAGTATCCACTGTAAGGGTACATGGAGCCTTTGGGTAAGCAGTGATTATATAAAACTACAATTAGCATAACCCCAATTAATAAGGCCCCTATTAGGGTACTTAGAAGTCTACTTACTACGAGTACTTACCAAGTCCCCCGACTCTCCAAGTGTAGGGCTCTTTGTAATTCCATTCCTACCCTAAACCTTCAACCCCCGACACCCCAAACCCTAATTAAGCCCGAATCACCCCTCATCTCTAGATTTCCTGGAAAATCCAACCCGACGTTGTTTTCGTATTTCCTCTTAGAGCCGTAAAGAACCCTGATTCGTAGAACCCACAAACGCTCTAACGAGCCCTTTGTCGAAACCTACATTAACTTCCCTTACCCCAAGGGTCCAAAGGACCCAATAATCAGCTACTCGGTCTTAGGATAGCAGTTATGTAGGTTAGGATTTCGGAGAGTATATGATTATTAGGTACTTGGACCCTTGGGGTTAGACCAGAGAATCCTTAGGCTTATAATAGGGCTTACCTGTAGCCCCAAACCCTCCAAAGTAGCAGGTTATGGCACCCTGAAGTAGAGGGTCTAACCCTTTCAACGGTAGGTTTTCGGATCCGCAGGTAAAGGATTGCAAGAGAACTCTTACATGTGATCATTCACCGTGATGGCCTCCACCAATCTCTGAAAAGGCTCACTGCGTGTCGGAAGTGTGGCCAGGACCTGCCCAGAGACTCCCTTTAAAGGGATCTATAAGGGTTCCTTTAAGGGATCTAGACGGTTTAGAGTCTAGGAGACTCCAATGTCCCTTATCTAAGGACTATACCTTGAATCGCATTAGGGATCCCACGAAAATGTGTAAGGTATATTACTTAACTAAAGGATGTTGGTGTCGGATTTGGGCTCAGGGCTCAGGGTTGAGGCTTGAGAGAGGGCTAGGGGTTGAAGTATCATTATAGGGTTTAGGGTGCGCGTATTCTGTGCTGTTGTGTTCTTTCATGATCAATGCTACTTATGTGACTGTTTGTCTATCTTATTTCTGGGACACTCGCACGATCATGGTATATCGGTATATCACAATCCGAAAAACCACGGTCACCGCAACTACTAGTGCTGTTCAAGCTAAGGCTTTACTTGCTGGTTATAAGTTGACGGCAGAGAGTTCGGCAGTAAGTATGTACTTCGTCAGATAGAGTACGTATATCCCTGCTTTCTGCACACTGAGTCGCCGGAACATAGACCTACCACTATGGGCTATTAGACCTTAAGGGTACCTTAATCTACCCTTAATAGGGTCCTAATAGGGATCTTTAGGGTCTAATAGCCCATAGACCTAAACTCTCCATCTTCAGCGGCCAACAACCTAAACCACTTCAACGTTGAAGACCCGGGAGAACCCTGAAGCAACCGTTGTAGGAACAACACAGAACCCATTTTCCTAAAGAGCCCATCACATGAAAAAAACACTTGAGCAAAAGCACAGAATGCCTTTGCTTCGAAAACTCTGAAGGGACCTGACACCCCCAACCCTAAACCCTCAAGCCTCAACCCTAAACCCTTCAGCCAGAAACCGAAAAGCTTCTCGTTCAGAACCCGTAAAGGACCTTTCGAAGCAAGACAGAAGCTCTTTTTGCCGTAAGAGCCCTTGAGGAGGGTTTAGGGTCGAGAGTTGAGGAACCGTAAGGAAACCACAGGCGTCTGAACCGTTGAAATTAAAACACAAGCAGAAGTCCGCTTGTCAGCATCCCCTACCCCAAACCCTAAGCCCTATACCCTAAAACCCTAAGCCCTGAACCCCCACTCCCTAACACGCTAAAACCTAAACCCGAAACACCCAAGCCAAAGCCAAAACCCCCAAACCCCCAAACCTAAGCCCCAAACCCCCAAATCCTGAAACAGGGGAGGACCAGCACCTGGTCTAGACGAACTTGAAGTTTTTTCCTCAGGAAGAGTTGTTGCAAGGGCTTGCCCCCCAGGGTCCAAAGGCCCCGGCTCTATAAGGGTTCTATAAGGGTTTTATGGTTTAGGGATTTTAGGGTTTAGGGCAATCATTGGGGTTCCTAGAAGGTTCTATACAGGGTTGTTATTTTGGGACTATTGGGGTTTTAAGGTCCAAATGACCCAGTACTCAGGCACTTGGGTTTACAATAGTAGTTGCGTAGGTTACTATTTGGGAGAGTATATGATTATTAGGTACTTGGACCCGTGAGGTTAAGGGTTTTTGTGATGTTGATGTGCAGCTTTTCTCCAAAGTATCGCTGGCATTTTGCCCTCAACTTAGTGAAACGAAAATCCACTTGCAGATGTAGACGTTTAGGGCTTTGGCTCTGTCTTTTATGCACTGTATCGTTGTGTTTGGTGTTCTTAATTGGATGGCTTGATGCGACTTGGGCTTCGACAAGTTGCCTTTAGGGTTTACCTTCAGGGTCCAGGTATCCCCTTAGGAGGGTCCGGAATGTCCTAGCGAGAGTCAAAAAGGTTAAAGGTTACCTACACTACTACTAGGTTTTGGGGTCTACTCTACGGATGCTAGGGTCGAGTTTTGGGTTCAGGATGTCGGATTGTTTAGGATTTCGGGTTTTGGGGAACATCGGGCTTATAGGAGTGCGGATGCAAGGTTTTGAGGGTAGACTTCATAAGGCTGATGGTTCGTGAGAGCCTGAGGGCTCGGACCCAAGCTGGAAGGGTTTAGGGTCAGGGGTTTAGGGGTTTAGGGGTTAGGGTTTAGAGCTGATTTCAGGGATTTAATTTAGGCTACCATGATAAGGAACCATTGTATTTTCCATATAGATGCCTACAGCGTTAACTGAAATTAAATTCCCCAACAAAAACCCAGCAACTGCGGCGAAAGAGCAGGACGTAATCGAGGCGGATGCCCAAGAACTGTACAGCACCAGTGGCCAAACCGCCATACGGATGCCTTGGCTTTAGGGGTCTAGGGTTCAAGGAAAACGGCTGCCTTGGGTGCACACGGTTCCGCCTGAAGGAATGATACCTGTGAACCCCCAGGATCTTTGAAGAAATCCTTAAGAAACCTCAACTAGACCCAGGAGCAACCTAGGAATAAAAAGGGCGCCCTTTTTAGATTAAAGGGGCTTATAAGGTAACCCGAACCCTAAAAAAGGGAACAAGGGCCTACTCTGGGTCCTAGTCAACTGTCTCCTCCTGAAGCCCTGCAACCATTGAAGGAATCCTTAACAAAACTCAGGTGTCTCCTCTGCGGGTTCTGGAATCTACTGGGCAGAAACCCTACTTATAGTGTCATAGCCTTCGTGTCTGTATTAGGACCCGCCGTAACCTAGGAATAAAAAGTGCTCCCTTGCTGGTATCGGGTACTTTTATATGGAAGCCATGACCAAACAGGAAGACAAAGGGTCCATTAAGCTCACATTCGGGGCTCAGGGTTTAGAGCTGAGGGTCGAACAAGACACATGATGCACAAGGCACCTTAGATCATGAAGTGACCTCAAGAGCTCCGAAACCCTACATCTCTAAGCTGGATCCTTTTACAAAGCCGAGTTTCAATGCAACTTAAACCCTACCTTCCTGAACCCTAATCCCCGAAACTCCTGAAACCACACCACCCTAATCTCCTATGGCCTAACCCGAAAACTCTTGCGTAAACCTCTAAATCCGCTGATGCCTAACCCTCATGAGGGACTACGAATTTTCAAGCGGATACATTACTCTACTCTGGCAAAAACCCTAAACCCCCAAGCCCTTCTGGATCCCCTATCACATTACAAAAAAACACATGCCACCCCCAAAGGCACATAGACCCTGAGCAAATCTGAAAGTGAAATCAACAGCATATCCTCAACCAAAACCCTCAGCCCCTAACCCCGAGCCCTGAAAACCCAGACCCAACCCCCTAAACCCCAAACCCTAAAACCTAAACCCTTAAATCCTAAACCTTTAATTAAATACGAAACCCTTAAACCCCAAACCTAAATCACAAACAAACCCCTTAACTCTAAACCACTAAGTTCCAAACAACACCTAGACCCCTAGACCCTAAACACTACACCCCCCAACAAACCCTGAAACCGTATGGAATCCGTTTGAGAACCTTCTAGTTCCCTTTAGAGGAACCCCTAAACTCCGAAACTCCTAAACCCTGAACCCCGTAAAACCCCTAAACCCCAAACAAACCTTTAATCCGAAACCCCGAAAGAACCCCAGGCTCCTAAACTCCGAAACCCCTATGGAATCCATTTAAGAACTCTTCTACTTCCCTTCAAAGGAACCCCCTAAACTCCGAAACACCTAAACCCTAAACAAACTCCTAAACCCCTTACCGACACCCCAAAAAACCCTCAACTCTAAACAAGCTCCTGAACCCTAAACACACCCTAAACCCGACACCCTAAACAAACTCCTGAACCCTAAACAAACCCGAACTCTAAACCCTAAACAAACTCCTGAACCCTAAACAAACCCTCAACTCTAAACAAACTCCTTAACCCTAAACAAACCCTAAACCCAGAAGCTTCTAAACCGTCTTTCTTTAAGATTCTACTGTTGATGATACAAATCCTGCATTACCCATAATAAGGAATATACATTAGAAGCTGCCCCCACCCTGTAATAGTGACCATAAGGGTTATATTAATATTACATTAGGGCCCTATTATATTCCTATTATACCACTATTACAGGGTGGGGGCAGCTTCTAAAATATACAAAAAATCCGACAGTTTTGGGTCCCTAAGGTAATGCAAGATTTATATATCATCAACCGTAGTTCCCTTCACTCACAGGAACACCTGAACCCCTAAACCCTCCTAGTTCCCTTTACAAGAACCCTAAAACCCTAAACCGCGAAACCCTATCCCTAAACCCTAAACCCTAAAAGGGGACCTTATAGGATCCCCTTGGCTGCAATACCCAGGAAAGCCGGCACAGACTCCGCATCCTTTCTTCGGGCGGGAACCCCAAGGGTCCAAGTACCCAATAAATAGTAGGATCCTTATTCTAAGGACCCCAAAATTAGGTACCCTATTTCCGGAAACTCCCATATACTCTCCAAAATCCTAACCTACATAACTACTATCCTAAAACCGAGTACCTGATTATTGGGTGCTTTGGACCCTTGGGGGAAGGAGCTTGGGAACGTAGACCCAGTCAAAGCTTGCGGTGACCCGGAATCCAAAGGCTCCATGTACCTTTTTAGTAGATAATAAGCCTTACAGGGCTCCTTTTTTGTAGGTACTTTAAGGCCTAGGTATACTGAATGGGTACATGGAGCCTTAGGGGAAATGATGCTCGTCAGGATTGCCGATGTCCTCGCAACCAAGGCGTAGTAGGTCTGCGGCGGCGCCCGAGCAGGCGCAAAAATGTTCGGCGGTCCATTTGGCCCAATGCCCACCATCGCCGGCATCAAGCCTGGGCAACCACCCATTGGAAGGGGGAAGGCCGCGTGGCGGAGGCGCCATCGTCAACGGACTGCCTTGGCCGGTGGTTTGAGACAGCAGGGAAATGCAAAGGGCCGTGGAAAGTGCCAGGGCCAGGGCGGGAGCAGTTCGTGTGGCGTCAATTCGCTGGGCCGTCCAGCTGCTTCGACCGTCCCGTCGCCGAGTATACGCGTGAGTTTCCAAAAATAGGGGACCCTAATATAGTACCCTAAATAGCAGGATCCCCATTATAAGGACCCCAAATAAGGTAGACCAAATTTTCGGAAACTCCCATATGCAGGCAAAGGCTTCGCGATTGCTCTGAGCCTGAGTCATGGTCAGCTGCAGCTGAGCGTCAACGCATCGCCGTGCTTGCTCTTGGCATGCTTCAAGGAACCCCTAAAGGAACCCTTAAAGGATCCCTGAACCCCGAAAGCCTAAACCCCTAAGAATCCTTCTAGTTCCCTTGAAAGGAACCCTTCTAGATCCCTTCTAGATCCCTTTAAAGGAACCCTTCTAGATCCCTTAAAAGGAACCCTTCTAGATCCCTTTTAAAGGAACCCTTCTAGATCCCTTTTAAACTAGGATACCCAGTAACCTAAGAATAAAAAGGCCTCTCTTTTTGGTATTGGGTAACTTTATAAGGAACCTAGGACTACAAAAAGGGAATAAGGGCACTACTGGGGATCCCCTTTAAAAGGAACCTTTCTAGATCCCTTCTTTAAAGGAACCCTATACCCCGAAAGCTCCATGTACCCTTATACTAGATACTTAAGCCCCAAAGTAGTCCCTACATAGGTACTTTAAGGCCTAAGTATCTACTATAAGGGTACATGGAGCCTTAGGGACCCCTATAAATCCCTTTAAAAAAAACCCTTGTACCTCCCTTTTAAAGGAACCCCTATAGATCCCTTAAAAGGAACTGCGTGGGGAATTGATCTCGATTGTGTTGCTGCTCTCCCCACCAGAGCTGTAATGAATGTAGGTGTGGCTGGCTTGCACTCTCCACAGACTGGACCCTGTCTCTCTCACACTTCCACACGTGCAATCCTATGCAGGCAGAACCGGCGGCCGTTCCTTTTGCACTCACTGCTGGCGGCGGTTCGTCTGTGCACGGGATAGCTCTGATTGCTCAGGATAGAAGACACATATAGCACTTAGCTATGGGCATTGACTTGAGCCAAACGTTGCGTGGGCGGTCACATAGAAAGGTAAGGAGAAGCGATGCGGTGTGCGCAGCACGTCCACAAGCTTACTCCTAGAGTCGAGGGACGCGTAGCGTGCCCCCTTAGAGTCGAGGGACGCGTAGCGTGCCCCCTTCTCTTGCACTTTACATGGTCTTGCTCACAGCTCTTATAGTGACACCTTAGAACTTGACAAGGCATCGCAGTCCGTTCGCACCCCCCATGAGTTGCGTCTCCGACGCTGCTCACCCGGAAGATGGCACGATAGGACAACAGAAAATGTTCCGCCGCAACGTTGACATTGAAAATCAGAGCTTTGCATCCCAATTAGAAACGTTGTGACACTCATCTACGTCAGTAACGATCCCCTGAAATGGCAAACGAATCAGGCGTCACCGAAGAAAGAAGCATTCGCGATGGCATTCCACGGGCGAAGCTCAGAGGTCACGAACTGAAAGACGAGGTAGACCAAGCATTGATTCATCTCCATCTTCGCGTGGTCGCAGGATCGCGGTCCCAGGGCCGGAGGTTTTCCTCTGGATACTGTTCCCTTTGCTTTCCTTTGTCCTTGCCTTTGTTTCGGCCTTTGCCGGTGGTGTAGTCGTAGTAGGAGTTGGAGTTCCATCCTCCATGCTGCTCACCTCCGGTTCTCTCACGCCCCTTTGAAGGTCCCTTGGCCGAAGAAGCGCTTGCACGTTCCTCCGTAGTGACAGGCGTGTCCAGGATGGAAGTACCACCTGGAGGGAGATAGTCAGCGGCCGAGATGTGATGTAGGGCTTCAGTACGTTTGGTTGTCGGATTTTGCTGTCTCTCAGCCTTGGATCTGACCAATCTGTCCATGAAATGCGCAGGCATTTGCACATTGTGGTCCACCAGCAATCCAATGGTCTGGACTGAATGATCGGCATGAGTCAGCAGGATACCGACGGGGTCGATGTACAGGAAGTCCACCGGTCCAGTTGGCGTTGGTCGTAGCACTGAGAATTGTTGGTGTCCTGTCACCATCGGAATCACCTCGCACAGGACGTTCAGGCAACAGAAGTGCATAGCCTTCACATCTTCATCCCTGTTGCTCTTCAAGTACGTAGTAGGGTTGAAGTTGTCCCTGCCAATTCCCATCATGTTGGCTCCCCGTGTAAGCAACGAAAGCATCTGATTCGTCCGGAAGCGCTTCAAAGTGTAAGTCCCGTTGGGATCGTACTGCTTGAGGTTCTCAGGCTCCTTGGCAAAGCGAATGATCTCCTCGTCAGTCACATCCCTGCTCACACCCGTCTCTCTGTCCACTACAGCCAAAGATCCCCACTTTCCGAGCACATCATAGCGTTGGCCAAGTGCGAAATTCTCCTTCATCTGGAACAACGGCATAGTCGCCCACTTCGCGAATCCTGACCAAGCCTTGTAGATGGTTCTGCATACCACGAATGCCATATACGAAAGAGCGGCCATGTTGGCGTCGATGCAATGGGCATCTCGCTTTCCTGAGTAGTAGGATGGCTGCATGGCGGTACGTGCGAGTTGTAGTTCAGGATCGATGTTCAAAGACTGGCCGGCGATGAGGACGGGACGTCGTTCCTGTGCAACTGCATCTGGTACTGCGTCATCAAAGTCCTCTCCTGGCTCTGTGTCCATTTCTTCATCAGGTTCCTGTTCTGGATCGTCCTCCGCGATGACAGATGGTTCTGGGATTTCCTCAGGTTCCGCAACGGTCTCTACCTCCATGGCTTCCTGCTCCTCGACGGTCGCCTCAGGCACTGCTGCTGCCGCAGCTTCCATTGTCTGAGCAATGAAGTCACTGGGGATCTCCGTAGGAGTCTCCCGTTGTGGAGAACCTTGGTAGTATCCGCAAGAAACGAATTGTGACCAGCAGGACGTGCATCGGGAGAAGCATGCTGGAACGATGTTGTAGCATGCCGGGCACACCCTCATTCTCCTTCCATCCTCGTCTCTGCGTAGGTCTTCGGGTCGCCAATTCTTGATGACAAACTTGATCCCTTTGTCCATGTAGTGATGCCGAACCGTGTTCTCCCTGTGGGACTCCAGGACAGTCGTAAGGTCTCGAATGATCTGCTCCTTGCTGGTGTCGTGGGGTCCAGGAGGCATCTCGCAAAGCAATTCCATGATCTTGCTTGGTGTTCGGTATCTCTCGAACTCAGGGAGCAAAGGTGATGCATTGTAGTCCAACACCATCTCTTTCTCCAACCGTTCATCGTAGATCTTTTCCACCAGAGCGAAAGAGTGTGTATCTTGAGGATTCGGGACGCAAAACCATACCTCCTTGACGAACTGGAACGGTATCGTTCGGCCAACGATCATGATGCCGCTGTCTGTGATACGTCCATCTTCTCGTGCAAGGTCCTGCGATGGGACATGGAGGACCGCCAGCGGCATGTGCTTGGCTTGTGGTCCATGTACCCGCATCTTGGTCGTCGCATTCCGGTGATCGAACGGTGCGAATACCCCCCAATAGCTGTGGAGTCTGCCGCCTTGGTTGCCTCGAAATTGGCGCCTATGGTCGAAGTCCCCGTCGGGGTCCTCCGAACCAGGCATGATGCCTTGCGTGACAATGGAATCCAGGTTGCGGCATGCCGTAGCGTGGAACGCGCCTCCAAGACGTTGCAAGAGGGTCATAGATGGAGATATTGCGAACCTGTTCTTGTCCAACTGAAGCAAATTGTTCTGTGGATCGGAGTGCGCAGAGTGACCACTCGTAGCCCGAACTGCCCATGGCTTCACCCAGCCGTTGCAAACGTTCAGGTACCTCTGGCTGTGCCGGCAACGATCATTGTTCTGGATCTCTGTGATCTGGTCAGGAATCGATACCAACATGCTCGAGCCTGCGGATCCAAGAGTCTCCGTGCCGGGGTCCTTCACTCTCACTCCCAGGAACTGCAACCGAATCTTGGCCTTGTGGCGTCTCGTGGCTGCGAGCATGTTCCCTTGGAACAATAGCTGGAGTCTTTCATTGTACACTCTCTTCCTCTGTTGATCATCGGTCCTTGAGACCGCTTCGGTGATGCGTCTGCTGTCATGGGTCCATAGTTGCTCATGCCTCACCAAATCCTCGATCAGCACCCACCCTCCTTCATCACATCGAATGACGCTGCTGAATGCCACCTGGCACCTGTTGTCAAGCCATTCCGAGCCTGGGCGCCTGGCGATTCTGTGACGCAGGTCAGATTGAATGCATGATAGCGCCCAATCCGCGTTCCTTCTTCGATGATGGGTGATGTTGCGAAGGACAACTTCGTTCACGATGTCCCATCGATTGTGGATGAAGCTTGCACCCTTGGTTGGGATCAGGTCGAGAATCCCGCACCGGATTGGCCTTCCGCCGCCGATGCATTCGTAGCCTGCATTGGTGTAGCCCTGAATAGTGTCATCATATTCAAAGCTAGGACGGTCTCCTCGTTGAGGTAGGCGTCGGTCGCGATGGTCCGAAAGCTGCTCAATGAGGTCCACCACCCGCTGGCTGTTCTCTGGTCCCATGTCCTGCAGTGGCACGCCACAAGCATCATGTAAGCCCCAACGGTTTTCCACATCCGTGCAGAGATTGTGTTTGTTCTCGTAACGGATCAAGACCACATCACCCCGTACGGCTTCGCCTCCGCGTCGCGGTCGGGCTTTGGCCTTGGGTCGTCGGTCCGAGGATGCAACACTCACATGGTCTGTGGTGTCAACGTCCATTGGCTCATCTTGCTGTGGAGGTATTCGACGTGGATATCGAAGAAGGCTTTCCTTGATGATCTGGATGCTTCGAAGTATCAGATCCCGGGTCGCAGCATTTTCCGTGCAATTGGACAGATGGTGTTGATCACTGCCACAAGCGATACAGAACGTGAGTCTATCGCTCCCGACCGACATTTCGCCCTGAGCGAGTACTCCCACATAGTCCTGAAGCTGCGCGACAAATCCTTCACGAATCATCTGCCTGGGATCAGGGTCTTCTGCACCTTGTTCTTCTTCGGGTTGTGCATCCACATCTACATCCTGTGCAGGTATTGGTGGAGCAACGGAGAACCCTGGATCGTCCGTGACGTTGTCAGCGGCCTGTGTCTCGTCGGTCCTTGCAATCTCTACGGGGTAGATATCGCCATCGACGATCACTGTGAAGTCAATCACGAGGTCAGCGGACATGTTGTTGACGATCTCAGCGACTTGTTCATTCTTCTTGGGCGGTGTCCTCTTGCGCGGGGAGTCAACCGTGATCAGCTCGATAGCTTCGGCCGACGCGTAGCGGAAGAATGATCTTTCGATCCCCCTCACGCACGCATTTGCTCCCTCAAGGCCACCCCAATTCGGAAAATGACTTGGGTGTCTCATTGCAATTGTAAGAAGCCCGAGTGCCAGCTCCACCGTGTCACCCAGGAGTTCCTCCTTGGGCAAGGCTGACCCTCTGTAGCATTCTTGGCGCTCCTCCGGAGTCAAAAGCATTCTCATGAAACCAGCATAAGCGCAGTTCCCGGCATCGTAGTAGCAGATGTAGCATGTCTTGCCTTCGGAATCGTATCCTCTGTCCCATGCCAACTGTTTGGCCTTTCCCCATGCCGCGTACTCGATGGCCTGACTGGCTGTGATTCGGAGACCACCGTAGTGAGAAACCGTCTTGCCAATGTCTTCGTAGACCACTTCCGCACAAGCTTTGAGGAACTCCTTGATGTCCATGCGAGGGTCCACAAATTGAAGCCTCAGGTCATAAAGGTGCTTTGCGCAAGCCAAGGTGTACTTCTGGGACGCGACTAAGTCATTGAAGGAGCTGATTGATGCTGCATCTTCAAGGCTGAAGTATGCGCGCACCCAATGCAGTGTCCAGGATACCCGTTTCCAGTCGGCTTGAAGAAGGCCTGTGCGTAGCACTCAGCCAACTTCATTGCGTCACATCCAGGGCAATAGAACGTTCTCCCTTTGACATAGCCGGTGTTCGGGGTCGCGTAGGTGTCGATCCGGAACCAGTAGTGCCTGTTGTCGTAATAGGCTTCGGGAACGGTCATGGCGATGTCAAAGTCCTGCCAGGTGACTGCGGACGATTCAGCGACCGTGTCACCCTGGGCACCCGACCTGATCTGTTGCCGTTGTTCTCCCGTGAACCATGTCTGCGAAATCTTGGTGGACGTCTTGACTTCACTCTTGTCCTCCCAAATCTCGACAAGCGACGGGTGAGCGACTGTGTCGGCGCGGACAGTTTCGTCCCATGAGCGGATTCTCGATGCCTCAACGAAGCACGTGGATACCATCTTCTCGCAGAACAGCTGCTTCTCATAGATAGCGTAGCCCAATTTGAACCTGACCCGAGAGTCCGGTGCTGGCACCTTTTCGGCTGACAGTGTATGCACGCCTGATGACGCATGCTTCATCTGGCTGTACATTCTTGACCAAAACGAAGATCCATGAATCACCACGCATGCTCGGGCTCGCAACTCCAGTTCAATATACATTCCCAGCGCGTGGAAACCGTTGAACAGAGAAGCTTTGTGCTGAAGGTAATTGCTAGCTGCTCCAACGAACCGTAAGTCGTGGTTGATGTTGACGATTGGAGGGCGCGTGGTACGCTTCCCTGCTGCAATGATTGGGTCAACGTACGTCACCTTGAGCTGTCGCTGCAAGTCAGTACGGATCGCTGCTCCGTCTCCGACTTCACTCATCGGAAAAGACATGTTCTCGATGAGGATTGCCTGGAGAGACAGATGGTAATGCAGTGTGACGGTTGCAAGCTGCTCTTCAGTCAAGCCATCCAATGTCGCATTCACAGATTCCAACGATCCTTTTGTGACTTGGAAGTTGTAGTTGGCACCTGTGGTGATCGACGGGCTCACAATGTAGATCTCGCTCCACCCATGCATGCCGAGGTTCTCTCTCAACGTGTGCGTTGATCCCCTGGTCCTTGCAACCATGTCAAAGTCCTGGACGAGGATTGTGCATTGAGAGCGCATAGTCGCGGCATCAGGTTTGCCACCCATACCCAAACTATTGCGAAATCCGTTCAGCGTGTTCATGGTGTTGATCCTGGCTTCTTCCGGAATGTCATCGTTGTCGACAAGATCGCGATCTGCCTCGATCATCACTGCCGAGGTAAGCATTGGAGGAGAAGGAAGATGCACGCATGATACCAATGCCAATGCATGGTACAGCCGTGAATACATCCGTAGCCACACCTTTGTACTCAGCTTCACGTAGACCTTCAGGTTGAGACCCTTGTCATCATTTTGTGAGACGGAACGAATCCTTGCCAAATAGGTCACCAGTCTTCTGACGTAATGCTGAATCGGTGTGGTCCCCACGTCGTGGTTGGCCACAAACTTTGGCGTCTCATCAATGGCAGGTGGGTACTCGTCGTGATCACGGGTCGTCGTTAGCAAGATCGAACGACAGCCCTTCTCATCGATGTTGACATAATGGTACCAACTTTCCTGAGCGCCAGCAGGGATTGGAGCTTCCTCCCATGTCGGTTGCGATGGTTCCTCTTCCGGTTGCGAAGGCGGTTGTTGTGGAGGAGGTGCCGCAGAAGATGACGACGCCGATGCCGTTGCCTCGTCCGTCCTTGCCCTCTTTGGTCCGTGGCTAGGGGTGGCTCGAGGTCCGGCAGCGGATCCTTGCGATTGTTCCGGCGTTCTTCCATGCTCAGGGTGCACGATTCCTTCCGGTTCGAGGTTGCTTGCCGTAGGCATCGCAACTCTCCCCGTTGAGTATACCCAGCTAGGATGCCGTTGAAGGTTGGGCGGAAATAGGCCATCATCTTGCATAAGCGGATTTGGTGCCCTCATCTGTTGGAATTCCGCTTCCCATATGCCCAATGTGGCGCGTTTGGTAGAGCAGTCGACCACGTACCCAGATTCAACTCCGCATTGATTCCAGGTGTAGCCACGGAACGCATCCGGCAATTGGAAACCGTTCTTGTCCTGAGCTGCACATACGGCATCCACATGGTACTTGAGGAAAGCATACGTGGTGTAGTCGGAATCGGGGAGCACGTCATTAGACCATCGATAATGCGGGAGTCCAGTTTGTGGATCAATCCATGATACATAGGAATGAAGCACGTGGAGACAAACACTGAACGCCTGGAGTGAGTTCATCGCAAAGGCGAGCGGATGTCCAATGCCTTGAGGCAATGTGCGCATCATCAAAGCCAGCTGGTGAACGTTGATTGGCGTAGCGCCATCGTTGCCCGCTGCACATTCCTGGTTGTAGGTCCGAAGCCCATACCCAGTGTGCTTTGCGAACATGTACATCAGCTTGCACACCCTACATAACGTAGGCTCTCCCAACAGGTCGGATTGGTCAGGTGCTCTGCCTGACATAGGCAACTTGTGGTAGTAGTCCTGATTCACCGTATACCATTGTTGAATTCTCGTGTCTGTCACGGCCTGGTAGGGCGTCTCCACGGAATTGATGAGAACGGCGAGATTGTAGTACACGTCCGCGCTGACGATGTTCCTGGTTGCAGTGTTCAAGTCGAACCGAACTTGTTTTCTTTCATGTTCCAGTTCAACCACAGCCAACTTTGCATCATCGCGGATCACTTCCTCATCCACCATAAATCTTGTGATGGCATGAAACTTCCCTCCGTAGTCAGCAACAATGTGTTTGAGACCTCCACCAAACTTGATGACCATGGCGAGGATCTCCCCATAGGGTTTGTCCATGTACTCCTCCGGGGCGGCAAATAAGCAAGCCTTGAGGATTTCTCGGACTCGAATGGAAAGATCCCCTCCTGGCGACAGATTTGCACACGTGAACAGCAAGACCAAAGGAGGTGCTTTGAAAGCTGCCCATGTGCGAATGAGATCATTGTCGACCACTTTGTCTTTCGTAATCTTCGGTGGGAGCGAAACGCTCTGCGACGAGTCCTCAGAATACATCTGCAGAAACTTGTGAAACTTCAGGAACGTCCGCATCATCCCACCAGAAGGGAAAACTTCTTCATGGTCCACTCCTTCAAAGGCCAGCTCGTATGCATTGTAGCTTTCACCCATGGCTCGGGATTCGGTCCTTCCTCCGTAGGAGAGAAGTACCTACACCCTACTCGACTTCACGGTTCCGGGTGCTCTGTAAGAGGCACCCTTCCCCGATCCGTCGGGTCAGACCTTAGTTGTTCCTTAGTTGGGGCTGTGTTATAGCCCCTTCATCAGCGTCTATACACTGACGTTGCTGCCATGCAATGTCCTCAGATTCATGTGCAACATGACTGACACTGACATGAGCTCGAACAAGGCTGCGAACATTCCTCGCAATCGACCGCCATGACACATCAATGCGCTGCGACAAACTGCTCTTCGATTCATGGTCCAAGCAATCATCCATTCTCACCATCAAACGATCCGCTTCAGGCATGTTAGAGAACATGATCCTGCGTCCACCACCATCGCCACCAGCACCAACATGGTCATCAATCTTAACCTTCGTCACCTTGCCACTTGAAACAAGAGCATGCAACTCTGGCCAAGACCAACATGAACATGAAGAAGGCATGTCAAGCGAAAAATAGACGTCGGAAAATTCCGCACACTTCTTCAGCAGGCGTTTGAGAGATTTCAAGACACTTCTGAAAACCTTGTACTTCCCACCGGAACGTTTCTCACCCCCCACGCAAGCCCCTTCACTACTTCCAGGACCAACACCTGATCGCAAAAGCGATGCCACGAATAGCACAGGTGTGCGCAGGTCATTCCGGCACGCATCCTTCATTGCACCGATAAGGCTGTCCTCATCGGCCTTAGAGCCAATTAGCTCCTTGCAAGTTATGCGAGCGCATCCCTTAGTGGACTTAGGCACGGCGTAGCCATTGCCCAAGCCACAGAGGTCAACAATCATGCGGTCAGGCTTTCGTCCACCAGCCTTCGACGGCATTGCTACCAATCTCCCATCGCCCGTTGCCTGAAATTTCAAGGCTTTAAGCAATCTCCTGGAGATTTGGCTAGTCAACTCGCATTTATCAGATCGATCCTTAGCGTCCGAATCGGTCATGTGCAAATGTTTGGACGAGCACACGTCAGACGACTTAGGATGCAACGCGACGTTTGTGGCAATGTACTCCCATTCATCCTTGCAGTAGCCGAGCTCAACGGCGGTTCCGGGAGATACAGGATCCCGAAAGGTATAACGTTGCCCGTGAGTGCATCCTTGGATCTTGATGCTCTTCCACATGGCATCTTCCTGAAGTCCCTTGTACTGCTTGGTTTCCTGGACTGGTACTCGAGGAGGTACTTCGATGATGATTTGGAACCCCCATGATGCCGCTCTGCGCGCAATTCTTTGGACGACCTCCCCCCATGGGTAGTCTGTCCGCAATTTGGCCCTTTCAGGGTTGTCAGCGATTTTCCGACTCAGCCACGAATTCTTGCCCAACACCCCTGCGCCAATGAAGATCACGGAGTTAGGGTTGTTTTTCCTCGCTTCCACCACATCAAAGAGGTAAGCACACATGGCGTCGTCAACTTCTCGCCCCATACTCAGAACATTCACTTGCAACCCAGGGTCGTAGTGAGAATCGGGAGCATGCTGCGCAATGCAGTCCTTGCCAGGAGCATACTCATTCCACCAGTTCTCCTCATCGACTCCTACCAATGTCCACACCGTCACTGCCTTTGGAGCATCTTTGATAGTGATACGGTATTTCCACCGGCTGTAAGGATTCTTGTAAGTATGGACCAACCCTCCATCGTGGTCGAGGAATTGGATCACCAGGCCCTCCTTGGGTTTGTTTTCGGCGAAATTGACCACGTGAGGCACAATTGCTCCATCATATCCTTGATATTCCCTTTTCTGTTCAGCCGCATCATGCCATACATCCTCGTACACTGACGACCATTGGTCATAGCCGAATTGGGAGGCTTGACTTTTGGACTGGCCGTTGAAACAAAGAGGTAATGTAAAGCCCTGGTACCCCCCATGGATGGCACGCGCCAGTGTGACAACCACCGCTCGCCATTTGGCGGGCAGGGCGCGCACATAAGACTGGCCCAAAGGCGGTTCAGGAGGAGGCAAAAACTGAGACAACTTTGGGGGGGCTGGGCTGACACGGCGCCCCTTCTCAGAAGCAAAATTGGGAAAACATGCTTCTGAGAAGGTTCTCTGTTTTCATTCGCAAATGCAAAACGGTTTCAAGGCCCAACATGTTCAGCATGAACATACGTGTCAAGAAGTTAGGGAATATACCATGTTGCTATTTAGCACAAGTTCGTGGGAAGTGACATAAGCATGTTTTGATGGGTCTAGGAATCTGACGGTGTGCAAAATGAACTAAAACTGGTAGAAAAACAGTCCTGCAAAACATAAATCTGAGAAAACCTGGTTCGTGGGTGGTATAATACGAAGTGTTTTAAATCAATGATGGTTCCTGAGGAAAAAGGAAATCTGTATATAAGTCCAAAATGTGCAAAACAAATAGAAGACAAACATCCCAGAAACAGGCAGCAGTAAGCAGTAGAGGCAGAACAGCAAACATGAGTCAGAGGAGGAAGCCAAGAGAGGACAGGACCGGACAATCTGCCCCTAAGCCCTTAGCCCCCAACATGCCCAACCTAGGTCGTCAACCCTAGCCAGCCTGAGGCATCATTTTCATAATTAGTTTAAGACTAAGTCCTCAACCCCTAAATTGTTTAAATGAAATCATATCCCAGGACTCAGCCCCCCTGGACTCGAATATAATATGCTGAAGCCCATTTGCGGTTAATATTAATGTTAGTTAGTTTGTTTGTTTGCTTGTTTGTTTGTCTGTTAGTTAGTTATGATGGCTTATGAGGACTCTTGACGAACCGAAACGGACGAATAATGACGACGAGACGAGGATGACGATGACTCCGTCCATCGCGAGGATGCTGTCAGCCACCGGACCTCAGGGACAGCTAAGCACAGAGATGCAGGTCAGTCAGACAGACAGGTCGAATGAAAATTTCGGCAAGCCACTGAGCTGTTGTTCCAGGTGGATGACCAACATGTCGTGGCCTGGCAGGGTCTTATATTATAAGATGAATCGGATGAGACTCATAATTAGACTCACACACTCGCACTCACTCGGCTGATGATCATTTTGGTCGAGGCCCCTCATTTGAGTGATTCGCCAGGAGTCCGGGAGTCTCTCTGAGATGATCTGTGCTGCATAGACTGGTGAACTTGGAAGTATGTTATCTTAGTATTTTGTCTCATTCAAGTTTTGATATTTAATATCAATTACCATTATTTTTGTTTAAAAATTTATTAATTATTATAATTATTTACAGTGAGATACTAGGGAGACTCCCCCTCCTGTTCCCGGGTCTCCGGGTGCATCCCGGGACGACACGTCCCTCTGTGCATCCTGGGACGACTCGTCCCTGACCATCTCCTCAGTCCTCATCCTCATCGTCAACATCCACGACCACCGGGGGCCCCTGCCCCCGCGGGTGGGACGACAAGCCCCTGCCCATCTCCATGATCCGGGCCATGACTCGCACCGTCTCAGTGGGCCTGTGATAACCTCCCGACGACGAGGAGGACGGCTGGAGCGACTGCCCCCCCTGGAGCGACGGCTCCCCCTGCTGGACCCCTGAGGACGACGGCTGGAGCGACTGCTCCCGGAGCGACTGCTCCCGGAGCGACTGCTCCCGGAGCGACTGCTCCCCCTGCTGCTGCTCGTCCTCGGGCGCCTCGTCAGGGAGATCCTCCACCGCCATCGCAAGCACACTGGTCGCAATCGTGGAGGAATCCTCCAGCAAAGCCAGAGGCAGCAACTGCTGCCCGACAGTCTGTGCCTCCCATCTCCAGAAACTTCCGGAGCCTGTGCATGGCATCCTTGCCCTTCTGCAACAGGTAAGTCGCCGGGAAAGCATTCCAGCGTGTGTTTCTGGTGCAAGTCGCCCAGAAACTGTCTCCCCGGCTCTGGGGCACCTGCCCCACTGCACCAACTCCTCGGGTGAACTTCACCCGCGAATCCGGGGGCGGAAGGGGGCCACTGCCCCCTGGCCCCCATCCATCGCTCCCAATAGCATCGGAGAGCGTGGCGGCCGTGTCGATCACCTCCAGGACGCAACTGCGCCCAATGTAACTGGGCAGGTGCTGCAGCAGCCAGATCCCAGCATCCCGCAGGTCATCCAAGACCTGCTCCTGACAGCGGAGCTCGATCCAGGCAAGGCCATCCTGGCGGACCTCCGCCAGGATGGCCTTTACCCAGTCCTCAACTCGCCTCTCGTAGGCCATGGCTGACTCAGCCCGGCTCGGGATAATAACTACACCCACTTGGAGAACTACTCCCCTGTATTATTATTGGATCGGAGAACTACTCCCTTGTAGCTACTTGGAGAACCACTCCGTTTAAATGTTTAACTACACCCACTTGGAGAACTACTCCCTTGGGATGGGTTTGTTAATTCAACCCGCGAATAATAAATTGATATTAGATTAAAACCTGGATGGTCCCGTATTCCCCCAGTCAAACAAGTGAGTATAATCTACATGTTATGATACAAATGAGGCCAAGGCCGGGAAAAGCTGTTGGTGGGTTGCGAAGAAGTGAGCTGCAGTATTCCACACAATTTAGTGTTACCTGTACTGTACTGTCTGACAGAGATAGTCTGATGATGTATTTCTTTCCCGGGCCTCAGCCAGTCCTAAATTGAATAATATATTCAATAATACTGGGTGTCTCCCCTAGCCAGAAAGCTACTTCATTGATGGGTTGGATGATCGATGCACCCATGAAATCATTTACTATCGAGAGTATCATATTTATCAAATTTTTAACATCACTAGCAGTGGCCTCGATGGGCCTGGGTATTGATTCTTAAAGTCTTAGCTGATACGGACGGTCAGCACTCACGTCACTGAGATCAGATCTTCAGGCAGCGGTCAAAGGTGCATGAAATCAATGACTGACACAGCCAACAGCGACACACCACCTGTCTACTGAGCTGAGACTGTCAGACCCTGCAGAAAAGTCTCACTGAATTTTATTTTATTTGATTCAACCAGTGACACCGAGCCTGAGCTGAGACGAGCATGTCCGGATCTTGAAGTCGGCGAGGAGCGAGGTGGTCCTGCTGGTCAAGGCTAGATTCATTAAAACCACTACAGACATTTCTTGTGTGAGCATCAAGAGGCCAAGGAGGTGAGGGTATGTCAAATTGACGATGTCATTCATAATTAACTAATTAATTACTGCATGGCATCAAGACATTCCCAATCGACATCAACAAAGTGTGATTCTTATGAAGTTATGACGAAGCAAAACAAGCCCAGGCTGTAGGGTCAATTACTGCCGCTGGTGTGTCAATCTGAGGCCGGATCAGATCAGGGAGGCTGCTAGCAGATGTCATAGTTACTCAGTCATGACTCATGTGATGCTGTCCTGCATTGTCGCTTGCCGATGCACTGTGGATTTGATTTAAATATAATAATGCAAGATCAGGTGAGGAGGGTGTGATGGGTGATTGAATTGGTTGGAACTGCTCGCCCTGAGTTGTGCACTCCCTACTGCAGGGTAAGGGCCAAGTCAGGGAATGGCATACTCATGACTCATGTGTGTCGCTCGCTTAGCTTGTCTAGTATATCCTTGGGGATTAGCTCATTTTTGAGTCATCATCATCAGCAGGAGCTTTTTTAAAAGTTTCGTATTATACTGTTTTTTCCACCACATACCTATTAGCTAAAATTGAAGACAATGCCTGTCTCTAGTAATTTATCTTAGTACATCAGAATACACTCGCACGGTATAACAATATTGATATTATGATCCCTTAAGTAACAGTTCTAGCATATTGTGTTATGAACCATTAGAAGCCTGAATTACTAATAGAATCTTGTGTCAGAAAATTGATAAATAATTAGAATCATTCATTTGACTCGTTCGCATGATGTTTCGGAGTTGGAATTCCAGGTATGGCTACCTGTCAACAACTTACAAAAACTCATAATATGCTATTCTCCTGTGTGTTGCCAGTATGCAATCGTAGATTCAGACAATGTCTCAGTGTCTCATAGTTTCTAGTGGGTTGTTGATTCACCAAGGATTTCTCTCGTGGTCTGGACAGTCTCACACACTGACTGGGGGGCAATAAGCAGTCGAACTTGACACTAAGTAAACTTAGCAGGCTGCTTGGACTAGAGGCATCTGCACAATTGCATCGTGACCCAGTTGTCTGTAGTGTTGTTGTCATTGCTGTGTGTATCTAAGAACGTTCATGAACTAATTTAATTCATGATAATTATTAATTTATAGTTTATTCGGATTTCAAGACTAAATTATGTGCCACAGGCATTCTCGAGCAAAGCCTGCAGCGTGTCTGTGTGTGTGCTCTCGTCGTATCCCTTACCCCAGGGTCACCGACGGACAAAAATAACCGATTAAACCGGGAAGCCCTCACCCTGCCACCACAACCCCCGGACCCGACTGAGGACCACACACTGGCAAACAACATTAACATTGCATAATATCATCAATAGTCTGAAATTAAATCTGCAGCTACCAATTTTGACAGTATTTTAATAGTAGTAATGACAGTCTAGTCACGTCTGCACTCGAAGGGGCAATCACACTGGCAGCCACCGGGGATTTCTCGCCCGGTCCGGTTGCTCAAGACACACCTTGAGTTAGTTGAACCACCGAGGATTCCTCTCCCGGTCCGGTTGCTCAGGTTGCACTCAGCAACACCCATTGGGCTTACTAGGAGTGCTACTACCACTTACGACTGAAAAAAAATGAATAAGCACTCGATCCACGTACTTGCTACTAACGTTGGTACAGTATAAACTTAGTACTACTACTTACTTAGAAGGTAGAAGAAGGACTGGAAGTAGTAGTAGTAGTAGTAGTAGTGGTAGTAGTAAGTATTTGTAGTAGTGGTAGTAGTGGTAGTAGTAGTAGTAGTAGTGGTAGTAGTGGCAGTAGTTAATAGTAATAGTAGTAGTAGTAGTAGTAGTAGTAGTAGTAGTAGTAGTAGTAGTAGTAGTAGTAGTAGTAGTAGTGTAGTAGTAGTACTAGTAATCGTGGTCGTGGTCGTGGTCGTAGTCGTAGTAGTAGTTAGTAGTACTAGTAGTAGTCGTACTAGTAGTAGTAGTAAGTTAGTAAGTAACAGTAGTAGGAAGAATAATGGTAAAGTAGTAGTAGTAGTACTAGTATTAGTATTAGTATTAGTATTAGTATTAGTATTAGTATTAGTATTAGTATTAGTATTAGTATTAGTATTAGTATTAGTATTAGCATTAGTATTAGTATTAGTATTAGTATTAGTATTTCCAGTAATAGTATTAGTATTAGTATTAATTTATATTAGTATTAGTAGTAGTATTAATACTAGTATTAGTATTAATATTAGTAGTAGTAATAGTATTAGTATTAATATTAGTATTAGTATTAGTATTATTAGTATTAGTATTAGTGTTAGTATTAGTAGTAGTATTAGTAGTAGTAGTAGTAGTAGTAATAGTAGTAATCGTAGTAGTAGTAGTAATAGTAGTAGTAGTAGTGTGGGTAGTAGTTTTAATAGTAGTTTTAGTAGTAGTAGTAGTAGTAGTAGTAGTAGTAGTAGTAGTAGTAGTAGTAGTAGTAGTTTTAGTAGTAGTAGTAGTAGTAGTTGTAGTAGTAGTAGTAGTAGTAGTAGTAGTAGTACTAGTACTAGTAGTTAGTAATAGTAGTTAGTAGTAGTAGTAGTAGTAGTAGTAGTAGTAGTAGTAGTAGTAGCAGTAGTAGTAAGTAGTAGTAGTTGTAGTAGTTGTAGTAGTAGTAGTAGTAGTAGTACTAGGAGTAGTAGTAGTAGTAGTAGTAGTAGTAGTAGTAGTAGTGGTGGTAGTAGTAGTAGTAGTAGTAGTAAGTAGTCGTAGTAGTAGTAGTAGTAGTTGTAGTAGTAGTGGTAGTAGTAGTAGTAGTAGTGGTAGTAGTATAGTAGTTTAATTAGTTAGTTAGTAGCGGTGGTCGTTTTAGTCAGTACGGTGGTAAGTTGATGTAAGTAGTGGCAGCAGAAATACCACTACCAACTGCACCAAGCCTT
This sequence comes from Symbiodinium sp. CCMP2592, assembly GCA_905221615.1. Lineage (NCBI taxonomy): Eukaryota > Dinophyceae > Suessiales > Symbiodiniaceae > Symbiodinium > Symbiodinium sp. CCMP2592. The sequence goes on along the minus strand of CAJNDT010000569.1, from coordinate 670,345 downwards.
GCAACCCAAAGCCCAAATTCCCTACCCCTTAGCCCTGGACTGGATTCATTATAAAATATTATCCGGTAAGTCCTTCAATCAAGATGATCGATGGTCTGAGTCCTGAGGGTTTAGTGAAAATTGTGTCGTCCCTAGACGCTTTGACTTGGCTGAGGCCTATCACTCGACAGCTCAGCTCGATCGCTCATTTGCAGTGCGCACTCGCAGGAGCTGACCACTCCCTGACTCAACTGAGTGAGAATTGAATCGAATCGATCCTGAGGTTCAATGGACAATCAATCCAAAGTTCACATTCTCGGCAGCTTCACTCTATCATCTCACTGACTGGGTGACTCAGCCTCGACCCGATCCACGTCCCCGGCCTCCTCGGCCCTTTGCCTTGACGAAGGCGGTCGCCTTGACTTTTGGGGATACCTTGGCCTTAGGGGATGATGCTCCCTTTCCTCCCTTGGGCCTACCGTCTCCCGCTTTCGCTGCTGCTCCCCTTCCTCCTCCTCTTCCCCGCTTGTCGGGAGGCGACTCCTCCCTGTCAGCATAGGGGTAGCCGTCTCCCCCGTTGAGGTCCTGATGCCTCGCCCAGGCCTGCTTCAGCAAAAACTCAATGCAGTCCTCATCTGTCCCCACAGCTCCCCAGGATCTGCTCTTCGACCATCTCTGGGTGTACTCCCCGGGTCCATACCAGACCCTCCATCGCTTGTCGAACTCGTCCCGAAAAAACTTGCATCCCGGCGGGCCGAGTCGCTCCGCCTCGGCCGGGTCCCAGTCCTGCACCAAGGGAAACTTGACCGAGGCTCTCTTCCTCGTCTTGGCTCCCGGGAGGTCTCCTCCCGAGGCAGGGGCCCTGCACCGCCTCAAATGCCGCTTAAGTTCATCGGCATCTCCCCGTGCAGATGCACGCATGCTGCTGGTGTACTTCGCCATCTCCTCCGCCTCCGCGGGGTTTGTGGAAGCTGCAGCAGCTGCATCCAGCAAGTCCCCGAAGTACGCCAGGTCCCTCTTCTCCCGGTACTTCGTCAGCATCCCATCCACTACGAGCCTTGCTCCCAGGTCGTCCTCGCCCAAGCACTTCTTCACTGCGGCGAACACCGGCGGTGTGCCCTGTGGCACTGCCACATCCAGCTCATCCTGCGCTCACTGTTCCGGGTGGGTTAGGTGGTATGAGCTGTCAGCAGCCCAGACGCTTGTTTAAGTAACAGTAGTTATTCATTATTAGACTACTACTACGTCGGAGATTTATTTCCGGATTCCGAAGCCTTACTTTACTTTCTCTTCTCTTCAAGTTAATCCGAAAGTCGAAGTTGGGATTATCACGCTCGCTGAACTGAACATAGACTGTGAGTTGCAAAACACGACGATGCCTGATGCATATCGGGCCATAGTCATAGCAAGCAATCAATGTCCAGTCAATAACAGTTAATTATTAATGTTGTGACTTCGGATAACACATCATCAAACCGTTTGGCTCTTAATAATAGTCTTAGGCCTCGGAGAGGCGGCCCTATGTCAATGTCATGTTTAACTTAAATCGGTCAACTAGGCAAGTGCAAGAAACAGCAATCAGTCCCGGCACAACTTGTCCAGGAAGTCACTCCCCAGGTCGTAGAAGGCCTCCCCCGCCGCGTATTTCAACAGCGTCTTTGCTTTGCCTGTTTGCAGCAGGCATGTCCCAGGGAGAACGCCTCCCGATTTCTTCCCAAATTCCAACCACATCCTTGCTGGGCTTGCTGCGACATAAGGGACGACTTTCCAATCCTCGCACTTCACCACTGGCATCCAGCAAAGCTCATCCCGGGAAGTTACTCTTCCCATGGTCCACAGCTTGACTCCGCCGCCCGAGTCGTCAAGGAGCTCCATCGGCCAGTAAAGGTTGTTCAACCCGCTGCTGGTGCCCATCATCATCCAAGCAGCGACCCCGGAGAACTTCTCCGGAAAGGTCTGGGACTTGACTATCATCCCAGGCTGGATCAGTTGGGAGCGCCAGCAGCATCCCACATCCTCCCACCGGGGGTCACTGTCACTGCCGTCCCGATTATTATGCAAAAACTTCAGTAGCTCCAGATCCTCTCCCATCCAAAAGAATGGCGGCGTCAATGTCTGCCAAGTTGGGGGCCCTGCCCCTGGGAGCTTCTGCTTGTAAAGCTCTGTGGAGCACTGCAAGAATTTGCAGTTGTAGAGTGTGTCTGGGAGCTTCTGATTCTGCTCCCCCCTGACTCCAGCAGCTCCCAGGCCTGCCGCCTCTCTCCCGCAATGGGAAAACTTGTAGAGCTCCCCCAGGATGTCGGAATCCAACAATGTCCTCCAGCACTCCGCACTCGTGATGTGCTCCCCGTTGGATCTTTTCTCCAGTCTTCTCTGGATTCGATTGAAACCATCCTCAATCACCCCTGTAGTCCCCAAATTGCTGTGCAACTGTCGCAGGAACTTCTGCAGATCGTCCGGGACGGAACTCGCCCCCAGGCACTCCTGGCCAATGTCCTGCATCAGGGTCCACCCCAGGGAGCACCGCTTCACCCGTTTCTGAACCAGGGAGGAATCCTCCCGCTTGGCGGCACCATAGGCAGCAAACAGCTCCTTGAGGTGCTTCAGCCCAGCATCCCGGTCCTCCAGCAGCAACATCATAATGGAAGTGAAGGGCTTTTTGCAGCTGGTTATTATTTGTAGCCACCAATAATGTAGTAAGAACTCCAATTCTGGAACTAACTAATTGGACTCTTGTCTTTCAGGTTTGCTTAATTTGATGTTATATCTGACTGTATTATTTATCTGAATTAGTGTCCGCTTCCCTGCCTATTAAATATTGCTAGCCTGCACCCTTCATTTTTTGCGTGGCAGTACGTACAATGGCCTAGGCTCAGTCACCATGCACTTTAAACTCAACTCAGACTGAAACAAAGAGAGTCTCTGCCTGAGGCTCCGTCTGTGCTATTAATTAATTAATTAATTCAGGGTGGTCTCGCCACAGGTAATGGAGTTGAAGTGTGACAAAGTCTGTCGGCCAGTCATTTGGATTCTTTACGGATTGTTCCTCATTGTGCTGGTGTCTTTTGACTTAGGAGTCATTTTTTAATTACTATTATTATTAATATTTTCATGTTTAACCAATTCACGTGAGTCTAAATAAATTAGCCACTAAGCAAGTTCAACGAGGATTAGCACCAATCGCCTTCCTACTAGCTGTGACCTACTTTATTTATTGCTAGAACTTACTATTTAATAGTAAGTTCATTCAAACTAACATGCCATTTTCTTACCGACTCAGACACGACAGCAGCAGAAATGGTGAGTCCCACTTACACTTTTCGGTCTGCTACGAAGTTACTAAAACTAGTTTCGGGACGGCAGGCCTCCTCCCGCTCACTCCCCATGAGAATTGTCGACCACGGGGGCACGAACAGCCACAGTGCGAGCTGCTTCAGTCTCTCTGCCATGAGGGCGAAGCGGAACCTCCACACCCGATCTGCGATGAGGTCCTGATTACCAACCCACGGTGAACTCACCGTCAACCTCCCGGCCCACTTGGCTCCCTGGAGGGACTCCCTCTTCAGCCCAAGCCTCTCGTTCTGCAGGCTCCCTGAGCCGCATTCAAACATGCCCGAAACGTGTGCGAGGGACTGACCGGTCCCCATTTTCAAATACGCAGCGAATGTGCCCTCGCGGGATCTCATCTCCTTTCGTGTCTCAGCGTACCACACCCTCAAGGTGTGACTCACCCCAAGCACGATCTGCACATCCCGATACACATCCAGATTGGCGTGGACAGCCTGAGTCCAGGAGTCTGTCAGTCAGGAACTTAATTCAAATAAAGTTTGATGGTCTGAATCTGAGTGAGGTCGGATGCAGGTGGCTCCAAGTACAAACACAGTGAGGAAACTATATAGAATAGGAAAATCAATAATAGGAGCGGCATACAAATAATTTGATTTATTATTATCTTCATTCTGTTAATAACAGCTGCAAGATACACTTGAGTGCTGACTTCGAATCACTATGAACTAGTTCTCGTCTCCACTTTAAATCAAATGTAAATTTAATGAACTAACAATGCCATGTTGACTGATTTCAGGTTCTGTGATCTGATTCATTCTCAGGCATGGCACCGAGGATTTCTCGCTCGGTACGCCATTTTGAAGTTTGGGCTTTGGAATCAGATTTGTGTTTCGACCTGGCACTAATTGATTACTATGGTAGTTAAGTTAGTTTAGACTTTGTTATAGTTAGTTTACAGTTTAGGAAAGAATGTTATTTATAATAAGAACCTGAATCTGAAAGAATGTAACTAAGTAGCAAGTATATGACAAGTAAGTTATTCATTGCTGTTGTTATATTGCCATGAAATGGAGTGTTATAGACAAAACAAACTTAGTCAGCTTAATGAAAGTGACTTGCCAGCCTCAACAACGTTTTAATCAAACATATAGTTGTCAATCTGGCACCAGGGATTTCTCGCCTGGTCCGCCAGGACCGAAACCGGCAGTCTGAGCCAGCCAATTAGCATCTGGCTGGCACCAGGGATTTCTCGAGTGCTACGCCAGCACTGACTGCAAGCATAAGCAGTTGCTGTAGTATTGATGGATATTTAGCAGCTATCAGACTTAAGTGCTGCCTCGGCCTCAATGAATGAATTAATTCAATCAATCTGGAATCAGGGAATTCTCACTCAGTCCACCAGCCCCGAAACAAGTGTCTAAAGTATACGTAATACAAGCAGCATACACCGACAATGTCATCCAATTTTCTGAAGCTGAGCTCGTGAGAGTTTTAATTTGAACTCAAGCACAAGTTACATGTATGTTTGCTTGCGAGATTAAATGAATGGAAGCAAGCCTGTCTTCAGTCAGGTCCAGCACTGCTCGCTTGCTCTGCTAATGAATTGTGATGCATTTCTTCGTTGAGCTAAGTCATGTAAACTTTTTGGGTGTAGGTCATTTATTATTGACAGACAGAATAATGTAAAAGGGTAAGACATTGATTAAGAAGTAACTCTTGAGTCAGAGTCAGCTTGTGAGAAGCAGAATGTCTAGATGTTTTCACATTGATTGAGGACTTGTGTTCAATCTTCTGGATCTGCAAGATTGAACCTAACTAGTTATAATTGAGACTACTTTGGATTATTTATTATGAACCTGGTTGATTGACTGATTATCATCTGGTGTGTCTATCGTCGGGTCCGGAATTTCAACCAAGGCTGGTCTGAGTCCGACAATTTATGGATGTCCTTGGCAGTAGCAGGTTCCTGTGCCATAATTTTGGATGTTGTGTGTATATATATATACATATATATATATATATACATATATATATATATATATTCTATATCAGACGATACTATCCTATCAACAACTTTTGCTGTAGTACATTACTAAAATACATTGTATAAAAAATTGTATGATATTTGTTGTGTGACTATGCTGTAGTAGATGTTATATAACGTACTGATGGTACTGTTGTGTAGTATGTTTTTATTATTGTAGCCTACAGTATTTTATGGACTTGCTGGTCTTTGTGTTATTATGTACATTAGTGAGGTAATCTTATACTACTATATATGGCATGACATATGCAGTCATTGTCATCGACGCTGGTGTGTTCTATATTCAAATATAGAACACATAAGAAATACATAAGATTTTTGCAATAAATAAGAGTGATAGTGCAGCGACATTGCTGCATTTTTACATGTTTTAAATGTCGTATTTCTTGGTTCACCCATGACAAGTCTACGAATCAGACTCAGAAGATAGACTCAGCAACTTTATAATAACTTTAGTGTTTGTCATTATCTTTGCCTCTATTATTACCGTAACATATGAACGAGAACAGCATTGTTGGAAGTTTTAGCCTGCAAACTTACATATAGTTGCTCTGATTCTTTCATTATTTATATTTGTCAACACTAGCTGCAGGCCCAGCAGCAAAGCACCCAATGAAGGTAACTAGTAGCGAATAATGAATAACAGAACATCAATTAATAAAGCATGAACTCTGTCGAGTCATTCTGTTTTAAAGTTTCAAAAGAAACCAAGGGAAACGAGCTTCGCATAAGTTGAGGACTGCCTTTAACAATTCAATCAGAGGCAAGTTGGAAGTTTGAATGTAGCGTAAGTAGACTCAGACAAAGACTTCTTCCAATCAATCCAAGTTACAGTGGCCAGATGCAAGGTGTTCTTACACTGTGCCCGCAAAGCTGCATTTGCCTGCTTATCCACCTTCGTGCTCCCCGAGTGCTCCGCCCGAAATCCATCCAAGGACTCCATAACAAGGCCGCCCCTCTTGTCTCGCCCCAGGAAGCCCAGCTTCACTCCCATAAACACCAGGGGCACCAATCGCAGGCTCCACTCCGCCCTGACCTCCATGGAAGACTCTTCCCCGACGCCGGGGTTTGACTCACCCTCTGGATCTGGACCCAGGTAACCGTACCCGAACCAGCGCCCCATGGATGCCATCCAGGACCACCACCGCGACGTGGCTACAGCCGGCTGCTTCCGCCGAAGAAATGTCGCCTGTCCCAACGCCTCGAAGACGTCGCTGCTCCCCTCAACATCCCCCCGTTCTATCTGGATACGCTCCCGGAAAGTCGACAAAACCGGGTCGTCTGACCCCTTTACAGTTTGGAGGTACTCCTCTGTGGCATCCCGGAGCACCTGCCACCATTTCTCCCCATTCCAGGGACCGTAGGCCAGGTTGCAGCATGTGGTTGTCAGCAAGACTGACGCCCACACTCCTCCGGCCTTGCAAGCATTAATGCAGCAGTTCCAACAGAAATGCCATGGGTCTGGCACCCAGAACAGCCTCGCCCTGGCATAGTACAGGTTGAACGCAACACCGCACAGGTTCACGGAGTGGCAGTCCTCCACTTCCACCAGTGTGGGACGACTGTCCCAGCCCTGGGCTGCTGGGTTCAAGTCAATCAAGTTCATTCATGACATGAAGGTCCTAGGTTCAGCTCAGCATGGCCACTAGGAATCGAGATTAGAAAGTAAAAACTAATTAATTATTCAATCTTGCAGAAAATATATGGATGCATCTTGATGATCAGTGTATCATAGGTCCTACTAATAATAATTAGTAGGACCTATGATACACTGATCATCATAATAAGTAGATTGTCCAATGCAGATCACGGCACACTGCCGTCACCATCCCTCTCCTGGCCTTTCTCTGACTCGCCCACTGCCAGCTGGAGCTTTGGCCGACCCCGGGTAGCCTTGCTCCCCGATGAGGTTGACTCAACCTGCTCGTTGGCCTTGGCCTTGGCCTTTGGGAAGAAGTTGGAGTATCCATACCCCAGCAGGGCTTGCATTACATGGTCCTTTTTGACCAGGTGTTCGTAAGCCGCTCGCCGTTTGATGTTTTTCTTGGCTTGAGCAAGCACGGTCTTCTGAACCTGCTGTTGTCGCCCCATCTCAGAGTCCAACCAGTCCTGTGCCAATGCCTGCCATTGGTCCTTATGCAGCTGGGAGACCTTCTCCCCCGGCGCCTCCGTTCTGAGGAGGGTGTCCCTGCCCTCCTGCACAGCACGTAAGTCACATAGAAGCAGAGTGTGTCAGCGAGGAAGTCAGTAATTTTGAAAGGGCGACTTTATTATTATTTAGAATCGGAATGGATTCGGATCAAAGTTTAACATTTCAATCATTAACATTTGAATGAGTGACACAATGAGCCGGTACCCGGAGCTGCACTTAAAACTTAAAACCGATCTTAAAACCGTTTCAACTTAAACCGTTTCAACCGGTTAAATGAAACTACAGGCTTCCGGAGTGAACACAGTGAACAGCAGTTAACCTCACAATTTCGCACTCGGACTGGCCTGAGGGGGGCCGAAGCATGTCTTCCCTGTGCGCAGGTTCATCACCACACTCCCCATTCGCTCCTTGCCTCCCTTCCGGGAGTCGTCCGACACGAGGCACACCAGCCTGCAATCCACCAAGTTCCTCCGAGACTCCTCCCAGTACTCAACCAGTACTCGCTGTGCTTGAGGCTCGGTCAAGGGAGCAGTGCACTTCCTGGGAGGGTTCGCTGCTTTCGCCTTCGCCGCCCTCTTCCTCCCCAGGGCCTCCCTTGCCCGGACCAGTGCAGATGCAGCCTGCAAGTACCTGGCCTCCCCACTGTTGCGGACCACCCATCCGGCCACACGACTCGCCCGGTGGAAGTCCTTCTCCTGGCCAATCCATTTCTCCTGCCACTGTAGGGAGATATACGCAACCACCTGCTCGAAGAGCCATGCCAGATTGGGTGACTTCACCCACACAAGCAGTGCATCCACCACATGGACACGCGACGCAGGCAATTGGTTTTTGACACCCCGTGGCAGGTCGTTGAACCTTATGCCACTTGATTTCTTACACTCGCAATGCCTTTGTCCTACCAACCTGTGGCTTTAGTAGCTTGAGCAGCTACTTGAATCATTCGGTTACTTACTTGCCCCCTCTTCTTTATAATTAAAGTCAAAATAAAAATAATCATAAAAAGGTGTGGTGATTCCATTTGTAACAAAGTTGATAAAGTAACGGCAAGGTGACTTCATGCAGGCAAGAGGCTTCCGACATCTTCTCAAACTCCGGAGGTCCAAGTACTTCCCGGACATCTCCACTTGGACGTCACTCGCCCCGGGAAACAATGTTCCCTGGAAGTTTTGTTCCAAAGTCACGGGAACTCCTGGGCTGCTTTAGGTCCTCTTACATTTATTGACTGACTGCTTTGCTGTATGCATGTCAATCTGTACTACACTGTTGGTAACTTTATTATGATGCCAACAGTTAGATAAAGTCAGGTCATAATAACAATGTACTGAGTGCTATGTTCAATCAATACAAATCCAAACGATAACAACGTCTACATGCTGATCTAGCATGACCAGGCTCATCATCAGAAGACCGTATTTAATCTAATAACAGTGAGTCTGAGCTGAGCATGAGCTTCATTGTCATTGATTCATCTAGTCATTGATGATTTTAGGCAGAAAGCTTAAATTGAACATTTATCCGGGTTAACTTTCAATCAAATCAAAACTTTAGATCAGATTAGCTATTTATAGTCATACAGCATCGTAAACTGAAATTATAATTAATGTAAAATTACTAAGTCTTAGTTTATTATAAGGCTTTATCATGAATCATTCAGCACTGGAGCATGGATGAAAAAAAGGGATTTAAAACCTTTCTGTTAAAAAACTACTAGTACTTACTTACAGTAGTGATAATATAAAGGATGCGATTCAAAGTAATTAATTTCGCTACCGCCACACAATCGCAAATGTCTCGTCACTTACTTAATGCTGCCAACAGTCTCCCCTCCCTTGGCAAGATCTCCGCCAGAATTGCCTCCAGAAGGTTTCTTGATTGCTGCTGGCATTTTTGGTCGTGCAAGGCCCAACTAACCAGCAAAGCAACCAGTGCAGACTGCGACACGTGGAGCCCTGCTCCATCGGAGGACCCCTCCGTGTTCTGCCAGACATGGCAACCAGCCAGCTGAAACCTATTCAGCATATTGGACCACGAGTCCCGGAATTTCTTCCCATCCTTGCTCCAGTCCGGCTCCTCAGCCGCTGCCCGGAGCAACACCTCCCGAATCCTTTTGACCTCCCAGAACATCATACACTGACGCTCACTTGTGGGGACTCGATACGCCCACATGTGCAATTCGCTCCTCTGGTCTCCCGGGCATGGCACCATGTTGAATGACACATCCTTCTGTAAATCGCTCAGCCATCGAGACTCCCAGTTCAGCTCCCCGTCTGCTGAAAAGGCAAACAATGCCTTTGTTCTCTTATCCTCCCAGACAGACTGCTTTAGGGTCTCCTTAACCCATCGAGTTTCCACGCCCCGCCCCTGGTCGGACCCAACCAGGTAGCCGAACCCCTCGCGGAAGAATAGCTGCGTGTCCTCAGCGCAAAGTCTTTTCTCCCCTGTCAGCTCGTTCCAGAGGAACTTCCTCCCGTTCAAACCCACGATTAGGGACACATGTCCCTCGTGCTTGAGCTGACAGCACTGGGAAGCTTCTTCCCGGGGATCAGGTGCTCGGGGACCTTAGTCATTAGATTTTAGAGTTTTTCATTTAGTTAACATTAAATTAAAAGTGATGTTAAGATTTTAGCATTTTGTTTATTCTGCACTCCGATCATGTTTGCATTTGATGGCACATGACCCCAACAACGCTTAAATTATGTTAGAAAAAAATTGCATAACTTAACTCTACTACTACGAAGTCTACAAGAAAGCATTTATAATCATATGCCAACTGAGTCCCGGAATCCAACGTCCTGCTGCTGTTCCAATCCAGCTTCAAATGTGTCCTCCCAGGACTCCCCGTCCCCTTCCCAGACCACCTGGTCCGGGACCTCATTCTCCTCCTTGGCCTCCCGGGGCTCCTCGCCCTGCTCAGCAGCTCGGAGCACCTGGTCCGACTCCTCGCCCTCCAAGGGCTCCTCGCCCTGCTCAGCTCGGGCCACCAGTTCTCGGCGGCCCTCCTCGCCGTCGCTTGGGCCGTCGATGTCCAGCTCCATCACCACATCAAGTCCTGCTGAATTCGCAAGAGTACGCGGATTATTGAGGATTTTGCTTTGATGTGCATGTAAATACATCGTGTTCTGATTTTGTGGAAGAATTCCTCATTGTAGAAGCCACTCATGAGACACCGACCTGAATACGATCAAGATCCAGGTAGTGTAAAATGTGTGCACTATGTTATGATAAGATATATGTATGAGAGAGTTCACACCGACGTTACTGCATCATGCCTGGGCCTTGAAAGATAGATGTTAACAAGTTAATACGTCGACCTTGCATCTGATCTGCCATTCGAACTGTTTGTGCTAGTGTGGTCACTAGTAACGCGAACGAGGACACACGGCTGAACACATGATATGCCCGCAGGTGAATGTCCGGAATGCATGCATACCTCGCTATGTCGTCTAATTAATTGCGCACGTGTCGTTCGTGTTCTGCAAGATTCGATGCAGCAAGCTTGGATCTGGTCGAAGTTACACTTCTGAATCAATTTAAGTCAGGCTCTGCACAGCATCCAAACCTGAAACCATTCAGCAATCAATCGAGCAATCCTTATCGCCCAGTGACTTGGCTTAGGCCATTGACAACGGTTCCAACAAGTATTACGCCACATGCCTTGCCTAACTAACCAGACACAGTATTTTTAGCAATGAAAATCTCGCATGCCACTGTAGAATAACAGTTAGCGGCATCATGATGTCGGAAATTGAACATGCATGAAGGATTGAATCGAATCCAGTATATGTTCTGTGCAGGAACTGAAATAATACAAAGCAAGACGACCACGTTGCTGCCAGTCGTGTCGATCATTTATTATTGTTACCTGCACGTGCAGGGCAGCATGAATCGTAAAGTCTTGTGAAATAACACCCTACAGCTGGACTGAGTTGAAAGTCAGTCGTAGGTCATGTGAAACTCCTGTGAATGCACGACCTCTTGTGAGTTGTTTAGTTATTCGCAGAAGAATGTCGGATCTCATTTGCACATGAATCAATGTACATGTCTGTCATCAAACCACTTACATCCAGAGAGTAGGAATGACGATACCGACTAGATATTCTGTGCAACTTCGAAGACGAATAAATACCATTCCCCAGAAGCCATCACCTCGACAATGAAGTTTTCTTGGGACCCTGGGAATCCACAAACGAAGTCCGAAGGAAATTACTAGTATGAGCTTACGGTAGCAGTTAGGGTCCTCAAGGATTATAGAAGATTCCTCGTTCATTTTGGTCAATTTATGATTGACGAACGTTGATTTAATTTAGATTGAACTGCATCATATTTCATTAATGGTGAGGTTGTGAGTACTGTACATGAATAGAGAATATCATGGCATCCTTAACAAGAATATGCTATATACACTACTATGTTAAGTTAATATAATTAGTTTGCCCTGCATTGCCAACCTGCCAGCGATGGCAGACAATCTGATTCTAGGCTAAAATGATGAAGACTAGCCAAAGCCACATACAGCAACCTGCATGGAATTGTTCTTTTCTTTTATTTAGCTTGATTGTTTAGCTCAGCAGTTCAGTTTTTAACAGACTCCACCATCTAGAGAGCGAAGGGAGTCTACGACACCGACCTGCAATCGCAATGTCTGCACAAACCGGTTCTCGCTGTCGAACAGACATGCCACATGCAACCGGGAATAGGATTGGTTCAAGAATGGATTTTGTTTCATCAAATGAGACCTAAGCCTGACCCAAGCTAGTACGACTGCCCTGAGGAAGCCTGATTCTGCCAATTCTGATATACATCAACAACAAAGTCAGAATCAGGACATTGATGATACAATAAGACTTACTAACAGGCTATCCTAACCACTGCCTGCTGATGGCACATTCATTCCCCAAATCTGTTCTGATCTGAGGTTCATGCCATGCAGCGCCTAATCTGTAAGTACTATATTTCAATGTAGTTCTTACTCTCGCATTGTCAGTGCATGCCAGCGACTCTGACTGACCAAACATTAAAAAATTTAAACGCAATGTCGCCGAATTATTTTATTCTTAGTAAGAACAGAGTCGAGTCGAGGAGTAGTCTGCCTTCAATAACCTGATTACTGAATGACTCACACAGGTCCTGGAAGCCACTGGTGCAAGCGAATCATGCAAATATTCTTATTATGATCTCGGAGAACTGAGCGAGTCAGAGACACATGTGCAAGAATCATTCACAGTCATAGAAATTCGTTGAATGCAGGGCCTTAGTTGTTTAAGAAATTCACAAGAAAGTTCCACTTAAAATGAGCTCACACAACTCCACAGCATGCCCTGGAGGCATCCCACCCCATCTGATCCAATCCTGTGTTCTTTCTATTTCTCATTCTCTGATGGTACATGTGTTCATTGTCTTCGTTCTACTATTTTTTTTTTGACGAAACTACATTTCCCTTATTTACTAATGCTAGGTTGCTTTCCATGAGGCTTCTTTGCTTCCTTCATTCGTATGTCGAGTCTAAACAGACTGCACCGACCATGTCTTCTAGCATGCATCGTCTCGGGTCTCGGGACACCCAAATGTTCTCAACAATGGCATGAAATAATTTACCAATTCAAGAACTAACAAGATGTGAATACCAATCCAAAGCCAAAAGTGACCCTGCACTGTGACTGGTTTCCGTCCCCCGGCTCTCCAGTGCAACTGTAAAACCCGAAGCTGGACCTGCTGTAGCTACATCGTCTTTGCCTACGATGTTGTTACAATGTTTAAAGGAAGCCCCATGGCAACAAGCAGTCCCTTCGAGTCGAGTGACTGGTTTGTCTCTGACATTGCTAGTTACTGCTCGAAGAATGTCATGCAATGTGATAAAAAATGCAACAGTCTGCAAGAGTCGATTGATTCAGGAACGAATCATATGCCAACGAGCCTAAGGGTTTACTTAAACTAAATTCTGAGTTACCCAGCATTCAGTTTCATTCATGCAGACATGAGTGTCACTTCCAAAGGGTTGGATTTTTATTAGCACCATGTCAAGTCTTTGACGACACGGAAGCTTGGCCTTCTCCTTTATCTGAAAAAACATTGTGAACGGACAGACAACTAACTAAGGATTCCTCCCCCTGGCTGGCTGCAGTGTGCCCTTAACCTAAACTAAACTCCAAGTCGGAATATGAGACCCTGCAGCTTGCAAGCTATTATGAATAAGTCTTAAGCAAAAGAATGATTAAACCTGTGTCTGTTTTACTCATTCAAAATTTCCAGACTATACTACATAGTACTTAACTTAGCTGCATCAAATCAGGAAATGTGTGTGACACAGCTGGCTTCTGTCTGTGTGACTCATGTGTATGAATGTCAGGTCTGTTGTTTCCGCATTGTTGTACACCCATGCTGGCACTCTATCGTAATTCCCAGTGAGTAACAGACACAGGGAAGATAAGTGACTCCGGTGACAACTGGATAACGATCAGTGGGTCTGCACAAGGACGCTCTTAGCATCACGAAATTAAATAGGGCTGGGTTTGTTTACAAAATAAATATCATCCTGAACCTTAAAGACTAAGCCCCTAATTGCCTACACCCAATATCGTATATGCTATCATCCTTGACACTAGCTTAAACTCAACCGAAAGAAATACAGTTTAATAACTGCATGGCTCCATAGGGACCCCTCGTCATTAGTGCCAAAGAAGTCTTCTCGTTTGCTGTCACTTAACTTAAGTAATGTCTTTCTCCTTCATGATATGCCCCTCTCTCAGAGATTCTAAGTAAGACTTAGTAAACTTAGAACTGAATCATGTAGTAGTGCACGATACAGACAGCTAGCACGGAGGAAACAATATAGTTAATAGTTACTGAGAACTACATACAACATTTCATGTCAACCAACGCTCATGCTCAAACTAGCTGGGCCGGCGTGACACAACTAAGCAAGGCCACTTCCACCGTGACTTTGTCTTCCTGATTAAGTCCACGTCCAGACTGCGATCACCATGTGTCGTGTCCATGCAGTAATGTCGATGGGGTTCGCGACATTAATTCTTTTCTACTTGGGTATTGCACTGCAATTACACGGACATCTGTTATTTTACGAATTAGCAGTTAATTTACTTAGTTGTACATCATAAAATTTGAATTCAACCTACTGCAATCTATCGGAGCCAGGGAGAGAATTCAATAATATTATTACAAATAAATCAGAAATTATTAACTATTTCAATGTGAACTCAACTGTCGGAACTTGCAGACAGTACCATGGAAGTCCATTTTGGTTGTCCGGTCTAAGTTAAAGTATTTTCATTCTAATTTTCGTCCAGACTGGACTGTCTAAGGCCTCCACCTGGCACAGCAAGGCATGGCAACTTCGACAATACAGAAGTAAAAATCATGATATGTAGGTAGGTACGTAGGTAGGTAGGGTTCGACCTGCAGCAGTAGCTGTGGCCTCCGGCACTCTTCACCGCTCAGCATCTAGAGATGTTGAACAAAGTGACCTAAGCTATTTGTCTTCTTTCTATTGCATGCGGATGTTGAGAATGACGACAAGCATGCCTTGTCCTCGAGTCATGTCACAATTAAACAAAGAATGCCTTAGGTTAACAACTGCATGTACCGAGAAATGCTCAGATCAGTAGTTCATTTATAGTGTGGAGAGCATCTTGTAAACTAAAGTCATGTCAATATTCAATTTAATCCAAAGTTTCGGGTTGAGCAAATATGGATTTGAAGAATTATGTCAATGTTTGCTTGAATGATAATAGAAAAATAACTCATATGTTAGTAGAGCATGGCTGCATTCGGATTCGTCAAATTCTGTAGGTTTTATGAATTACGCGATCTGTCTGTCTGCGTGTCTGTCTGTCTGTTTGTCTCTGAGTTGAGTTGACTTCCTCAGAGTAAAGAACTCTCTCCCAGGCTCGATACATAGAAAATCCACCCAGTTCATGTATAAAATATATTTCAATGACAGACATGAAGCCTGAGGTCTCACTGACTGAATCATGCAGTTCGTTCAGGAAGGCTATAGCCTAGCACAGAAACACAACAGTTAAAACCTGGCAACCCAAGTTGACCATCCCAACCTATTCAGCAGCAATACAAAACAACATCATGTTGTATGTGGCCACTTTCTTTCCTAATTTTTTAATTAACTACTTTAGTCATATAAACTAGTCACGAGAAGGGATGACATCAATCCTAGATTTGATTGAATGATTCATAATTTTAATCATAGGCATAAGGAACTTTAACTAAGTGAGTCGGAAGGAACCGATTTTGACTCTGCTTCAGCCCACACACAGAAGCCAGCAAAACAAATACGTCATTAGTAAATAAACTAATAGCTTGTGAAACCACCAACTTAGGAACCAGTCAGAAGGAACGACCAGGCGAGGCTGAGGAGGGACAGATGATTCCATTCCAGGGCAGGAGGAGTTAAAAGCTACTTATAGTTATGACTGGGCTTCATCATCACCACATTCAAGTCGCTGTGACAACCATGGCATAAGTAAAACCCAAGACTACTTCAACCACATGATGTTCGAAACCTGTGCCCACCCTCCATAATTATCAAGTGAAATAGCAACCATCACAAACACTACTTAATAATATTGTGCCAAATAAGAATCCGCAATCATGGCCAGCAGCCCTATACTTGTCAGAAACTTGTATTAGAACTAAGTCACTATTAGAGAGACTCTGATCTCTGTCCTGCTGCTGGCGTGACTCGTCAGCCGGTGCAGCACAGAAGCGACGACTGGCAGCCTGTCAGGCAGGAGTGAGCATGATGTGAATTCAGGAACCGGGTATCTTTGGATTCATGCCCTGGTTCTGATGCATCGAAGTAGATTTTTCATTGATTGTAACCGAAGTTATTAAATTAATTATTAAGTCTCATCACGACTCAGCTCAAGAAAACATTCTGGATGTGGGTCTTGCATGTAATAAAATGAGTTCAAAAATATGTCAATAGATCCAGAATTCTGTCCTATTTACCCTTGAAGAATACTCAGGGAGGAGTCTGGGTACACTGCAAACATCTTAGGAATATCTTCCTCTACATCTCAATTGCAATTTGCAGGTTGGCACTGGCAACAGTACCTTAGCTGTCAGATGGTTACTAAACCAGTGACGGGTAGCTGAGGCTGTGACTTGCTAATCGGTTCTCATGTCACAATGATTATCATCATTGCTCATCATCTGCAGATAAGAAGATAAACCACACAAACACAATTTAACCCTGGAGGATTTACTGCCTGCCTCAATCCTAGCCCCCAGCCCCAAGAGTGAGAGTAGTGATGTCTGAGTCTGTGTCTGACTAAGAGGTTCAACAATCCTGGCACCGACATCGTCTTGTTGCATCATGATGGACCCTGCTGCCACGAAATCTTTTCGGACTGCTGGCAGAGCTGGCAGCTACAGCAGGAAAGCCCCTTGAATTGAAACTGTGTGCTTCCCTCCCGGCCGCTGCCGTCGGTCGGTGGATTCCGATACTCTATGTTAGGCTATATCACTTATCTATTGCAAGATTCGCTGAATCCACTGCTTCTCATTCCCTAGTAGTTAACTTACTAAGTAAGTTAAGTTAATGTTGTTCTGCTGCAACAGTAATGAAATTCACAGGTCTCGAAATTCTGAGGGCTGA
Source organism: Symbiodinium sp. CCMP2592 (assembly GCA_905221615.1). Classification (NCBI taxonomy): domain Eukaryota; class Dinophyceae; order Suessiales; family Symbiodiniaceae; genus Symbiodinium; species Symbiodinium sp. CCMP2592. The sequence goes on along the minus strand of CAJNDT010000569.1, from coordinate 653,248 downwards.
CATAATTATATTGATATAAATATGCTAAAATTAAGTGAGGCTGGTCGGGACAGCACACTGTTTAAGAAATAAAAAAGGAGCGACTGCTCCTTTTTTTGCCAGCCTGCTCCTCAACTCAAGGAGCCAGACTGCTCCTTGAGGAGCCAGACTGCTCCTCGGCTACCTCCGCCGGCCCGCGCGGGCACTGCCCGCGCTGGCACTGCCCGCGCTGGGCGACGAGCCACTGTTCGTCATCCTCGGGCGATACAAGGGTGCACTCACCCTCACACCCTTTCTCAAAAAAAGGTTGATACAACTCGTCTTCAAGCCCAGGTTGGACGAGGTATCGACCAGCCTCCCGTTCGTGTAGGAGTCCGCCTCCTGGAGGTCCCAGTCCTCCATCTGATACTCGGTCAAATCAACCTGAAGGGGTAAATTGTCCGTGTGGTCGATGAACCGCAGGAACGACTCCTCCTTGGTCCAATAGACCACGGACTCGACTGAGTCCACCGTCTCCACCCGGGAAGGCTTCAGGTTCGACCGAACCTCCTCGAGCCTGGTCTGCAAGCAATGTGTTTGGGCTTCATTCATTATTAGTTAATTCATAAACAGACCTGAAGCAATTGTAATAGTATTAATAGGACTCATGTAATTAAGTTAGGCAGGTCAGCAAAAATCGGAAATAGGGTGTGAGTGAAGAAACTGAATAGTCCAATACTGCAGCTTACGGCAAACATTCAAGGACATATGACATAAAGATTAAAGTTGCTCTAACAAGACTTACTTGACTTGCAGCAAACTTCACAAGAATCACTCAATATGGCCCAGCAGCACTTCCGGGAGACTCCTCCCAGGCAAAGCACTCTTCGCATCCGTGTGGGTAACGAACCCAAGCAGCTTGATGAGGACTGGCTTCGTCCTGAACATCTCCAGCACGTGCTCCGGGAAGGACACTTCCCGGAGCAAAAACTTCAGGTGCTCCACCGTCAGCAAGTTGTACTTGCTTTGGTGGCTCTCCAAGGCTAGGGAGTCCTCCTCCCCTACCGCCTGCTCCTCCCCGGGGGCACTGCCCCCTGCGACCTTGGTCTCCACCAGTGTGCGAATGTGGGCCAACTGGCCCGGGTCGCACTTGTCGAGGAACTGCTCGACGTTGTGGATCACCGCCCGGTCGTTGACGTCCCGCACCTTGGCCATCATCTTCTGCACCCTGTCCTCCTGCTGCCGGGCCTTTTTGGCCGTATTGACCATGGCACGGGCAGCCATCGCTCCCTAAGGTGCGACTGCAACCCGCCGGGCGGGGGTGCGACTGCAAACCCGAGGAGAGTAGGAGAGGCAGGGTGCAAATGCTACCCTATAGTTTCCTAAATAAGGGTTCTACTGCAACCCGAAGTATGTTTGAAGGAGCTACTGCAACCCTACATTTTTTTTTGTAGGAGCTACTGCAACCCCTACATACTCCTTTGATGGACATGCAAGACATGCTAGCTACTAGGTGCTGCTGCAGCACTAACTAGCTTATGAACTAAATTAGACAACAAATGAGTGATTTGTAACTGTTAACTTCGTTGGTTCAGCTCATTCATTCCAGGACAATACAAATACTAGTGCAACCGGAGTGACTGAAATGGAATCTAAATAAAAATAGCTTGTGTACTGTAAACGTATTTTTGAATTTTAGTTAAGCTTCTTAGGCAGGCAGTAGGTGGAGCTTCAGGCTCAGATCAGTTTTTAATTGACACTGGTGCTCTCTGTGACTGTTAATATAATTAATTCATAAATATACACTGTGAGTCAAATGTTATAGTCGGACTGGCAGCAGAGCAGGCCTCTTCTGGAAAACTGAAAGGTCGTCTAGTCAGAGAGTTAGTTAACTTGAACTTCTGCTTATACGACACTTAGCAGAGTTTAAATGTGCCTGGCTGCGTGCTGAGATAGCTGGAGCCTGTGACAGCTCTGTGCATGGAGCCAATGATGCAAATCCAAGAAACATTGATGAGGTAGTTCCTCATGTCCTGTCCTTCCTTTCAGACCTAACTTGACTGAATAAATAAATGACTTGCAGTGTCAAGGACTTCGATTTAAATTTAGAGTGTAAATACTCATGAGCATGAATCCAAAAAAGAAGTTAAATGACGAGCAAGGCTCCGATGTCCAATCTGGAGTGCCTGTCCTTCATGTCATGTCTCTTCTTAAATTTAAATTCACTGAACTGTAGAATGGATATGACGAAACTAAGCCAGTTAGCAACATATCCTGCTTCACTTGCAATCCATGGCATGGCCTTGCTGATGACTGACTGAAGGTTTTCTTGACTCGATTGAATTGCTGCCACTGCTGGCTGAGTTTGCATGCTACTGCTTGACCTTGGACTCACCTGAAGCAAGATCCGTTATGGTAGACCTGGAATGACACAAGTTAAATTTCAAAGTTATACAAGACTTGAACCGGAAGATGAACCGGCTGTTATTATCAAAACTATTGACCCACTTTTCATACACAATTGAAGCTTAAATCCAACAGCAAGGACCGG
>CAJNDT010000569.1:625000-650639 GCA_905221615.1 Symbiodinium sp. CCMP2592 | reverse complement strand
CACGCCTCACCTGACTCGTGATTATCCCATTGAACATCCAATTTTATTTTAATGTGAACTAATGTTGAGGTTTCTCCTTCCACTGACAATAAGTTAATTACTACTATTAAATAATAATTAACTTAGTATGAATGACCTGGCAGGGCAACAATATTGACTTACTTTTGTTAGGTAAATGAAAAGGCAGCACTTCAAATCTGATACACCATAGACTTATAACTTATTGAATGAATCAAACGAAGTTTATTAATTATTAATTATTAGATGGACTCGTATAATCAACCAAGGTGCTGGCACTCAGCGCGGAAGCGAGGGTCCTGGCCAGCTCCATGAGGTCGATCTTGTTCTTCTTCTTGACCTTGGGAGCCTTGCCCCCGCCAGTGCCACTGTCAGCTGGCTTTGCAGCGGCTGTGGTGGCAGTGGGAGCACTGCTCCCGGTCCCAGCGGCTGTGGTGGCAGTGGGAGCACCGCTTCCCGACGCTGTGGTGGCAGTGGGAGCCTCCTCCGGAGCACTGCTCCCAGTGGCTGCAGTGGGAGCGCTGCTCCCAGGCCCATCGCCGGTGCCAGGAGCAGTGGGAGCACTGCTCCCGGGCCCACCGGTGGTGTTGGACGGCCTCGTCCTGCCACCTTAGTTTGGGATTGTCAAAACATACGATTCTTTGTGACTATTGCTTCTAAGTATTATTATTACTGAATTGAAAATAATTCATAAGCCATAAAATCCTTAATGTTGCAGAAGTCCGTCAAGGCACCAGGGGCCCAGTCTCCCTTGTTCTGGGCCATCCAGTCGCTCCAGTCCTGTGTCCTTCTCTCGATCCGGGTGCGGCGGACGGAGCCGCCTCCGCCGCCCCCGGGGCCCCTGCCCCAGCCACGCCAGCTCCATCGCTGCTGGGGAGCACTGCTCCCATCATCTGCAGCTTGAGCACTGCTCCCAGACGACGGCCCAGCTCCCTGCTGGGGAGCACTGCTCCCAGCTGCAGCTTGAGCACTGCTCCCACACGAAGGCCCAGGTCCCTGAGGCTGCCCAGCTCCAGAGCAGCTGTCGTTGGGAGCACTGCTCCCACATCCAGCAGTCGGGAACGGCGGAGGCGGGGGAACACTTCCCCCGGCAGTAGGATCCACGTGGGCCTCATGCCAGTAGGGGAAGTAGCCTCCGCTAGGAAACCCCTGGCTCTGGGCGGCCTCAGTGTCAATGGCAAGAACTTACTAATGAAACTTTTATGTTATGTAATACAGAAAAAGTTGCAACTTCTGAATTAAATATTACAGGATCCGAAGCAATATTTCGAATGACGAGACGCCAGGAATGACGCAAGTCAAGTCTCAGAGAACGATGACTGTAAATTTCGACTTAGCTAGTTACTGCAATATAAGTCTTGATTTAAGTAAGGAACACACTGACTCACTGACAGCAAGTCCAATAATGTTGTGGTGAGACAGATCCCTATTACTATCATGCAAGTAAGTTAAGTATTTCAGACTATAAGTACTACAAAGCTTCGAAATAGTTGGGTTGAATTAATTAATTAATAGACAATATACTTACAACTTATGATTGTCGTGCTATCCAACTACAGTAACAGTAAGTTTACTAGACGTAGGACGGTCGCACAGTTGCTCGAGACACCAACTTCGAACCACCGGTGAGATGAACCACCGGGGATTTCTCTCCCGGTCCGGCTCCTGAGGTTACACTCACCGCACCAAGACGCATGATGACGGTTGATATTGATACTACGATTGCTATGACTAGAATTACCAGTAGCACTACAAGTAAGTACTTACCACTACTACGACTACTACTACTGCTGATACTACTACTACTACTACTACTCCTACTACCACTACTACCTTATTTACCTGGTAGTACTCGTATACGACTACTGCCAGCACTGCTAGTACGAGTTTGTAGCACTGCTACCACCACGACTACTGCTGCTACTGCTGTCCTACTCATACTAATAACTACTAACTACTACTACTACTACTACTACTACTACTACTACTACTACTACTACTACTACTTTTACTACTACTACTAGTACTACTACTACTAAGTTACTACTACTACTACTACTACTACTACTACTACTACTACTACTACTACTACTAGTACTACTACTAATACTACTACTACTACTACTGCTACTGCTACTAGTACAGTCTACTACTACGACTACTACTAATACTACTCACTACTAGCAGCGGCAATACTACTAGAACTACGATACTACGACTGCTAGTACTACTAACTACTGGTACTACTACTAGGACGACTACTACTACCAACTGTGCTATGCTACTACTAGTACCTCACTGAGTGGGCACTAGCAAAGTATTGGTGTTACTAGAACTACTCCGAGCACTTCTACTGATATACTAACTACTACTTCTACTCACTCGACTGCTACTTACTAGTTTAGGTGACAACTAGAAGAACCACCACTTCTAGTACTACGCTTCCTAGTACCATTAGCGTGACAAGTACTACTTGCTAGGATTACTGGTACTAGGACTACTAGGACGACGACTGCTACTAGCAGCTGCTACTGATTACTTATACTATGTACTACCACTGCAACTAGTGAATTTTAACGCATACTATTTACATTAATTGATAGAATAGCAGTAGTACTGCTGCTACTAGTAACTACAACTAACACTACGATTACGACTACTGCTACTAATACTCAGAGTACTAATAATAATAACAATAACAATGATACAAGCCTAAGAAGATCTACGACTTTGACCAAGAAACAATAACTTTCATGACAAAAACAAACCGAAAGTCGTAATGCAATTAACTAAGGATAGAAAACACGAGTTTCTAATGGTAGTACAACAGTTAGTAAATTGGAACTCTACTTTTCCAGTGAAGAAGTACAACTAACTAACTCTGCTTTAATTTTGGTGCTAATCTTCCTAATTTGAATAATAATTAATGCTAATCGCTAACACATAGAGACAGCGACACTGGTCGACTGCACACAAGTTACTAACACTTCCTAAGCATGTTAAGCTTCGCAACAACTCCCCGACATCTTTGAAACACTTATACTAGCGACTCCTACTTATGTTCGTGCATTAGTAACTCATGAAACTTAAGCTGATGATACTTCAGCGAGTGCTGCTCTATCAGGTTAGCATCTATACTATAACACATGCTCCTCCAATTCGACATTACTGTAACGTATCGACTTGTGATACGTTACTGCGACTATGTGTCAGTAGTACTTAGTTCTTGTCGTTGTCCTGGTCCTCATTCTGATAATAACAAACGAGTGGCATTAGCACACCGACAAAGACAATCTGTCTGTGTCACACTGACCTTATATTATATACGAACGTAAGTAAATTTTAAGTAACTTTAGATGTCGTAACACTCGTCCCTCTGCAATCCAACTTATTGTTCTCAGTATTGAGACATTATTCGTATTCTTCTTATTATTACTAATAATAATAATAGTTATTAATATTATTGTTGATACTTGTTCGTTATTTATGAGCTGATCAGAACGAGTCTCCCAACTCAACCGAAGGCCTGGCTCTGTCTGGAATAATAACTGTATTAATTAACAACGTCGGGGTTGTAAAGACTTATGTTATCATTATTGTTAGTTAGTTACTAGTTAGTTAAGTTAAAACAGTTAGTTATGTTGCTGTTCAGATGAAGACAAGCGGCCCTCCACCCTTGGGAATAACCATCCCCCCAGCCAGTGCGCCAGCCTTCCCAGCTGCACTCCTCCCGGGGCCACCAGCTCCCTTTGCCCAGCATTTCACCTCGGCTGAGCAATGCTGACTGAACTGAATCGTATTGAATACTTAAAGTCAACTTACACGTATTCGGTAAACTGGTAAAATCACTGCAGGGCATCTGAGGCAGTTCAGACTCTGGACTTTGTTCTCTGCTCACGGCATACTGACTGACTGGCACGGGAATGCATGGATGATAAATAATATTGTCCATAATGAATGTTCCCTTGTACTTTGTGCCTGAGCTACAGACTTACATGCTAGTGTGTCATTTATTTAAATTTCTTTGAACTGACTATCTCGAAATCTATCACTGGGTCCGAGATGATGTCGGCCACCAGGATGAACGAAACTTCTATGAAGCATTCCTAAGTAACTTAAGTTAAGTCCCCGCTGAGCATTACAGGTTATCATTCAGTGAAAGATTAACTTAAATTGTGCTTCCCAGGATCTTCTCCACGCCTCACTCAGCAACTTATTCACTCACTTGAGCCTGAGCTAGAATCAACCATTAATTATTAGTTCATCAGAAAAAAATATGAATTGACAATAGGGACTGGTGCCTGAGGCCTGACAATGTAATGAAATGATGCTGCAAGATGATTAACTACTTCAATCATGATAATGCAATTGTGCACGATCGAGTGAGAGTCTGGTGCATAGCTGCTACTGCTGGCGCTGTGCTGTCTAGACTTAATTATAATGAAACACTTTGCTGGCGAGCTGCGCATCCTGGGTCCGACTGGACCCTGGGGTCCAACTGCCCCCTGCTGCAGCTGGTCTGCGTTCCACTCCGACCAGTCAGCCCATCGCGCCCAGTCTGCGTACTCCTGCCATGCGTCGCCTTTGCCCCCGGGGGGTGGGGGGCCCTTGCCGCCACCGGGGCCCTTGCCGCCGCCGGGGCCCTTGCCACCGGGAGGCCCAGCAAGGGCCCCCCACCCCAGAACCAGCACGATCGCAAGGCAAACCATTGCCGATGCCCTAACGCCTTACTAGTCTTAAGGCTGTTCCTTTGGGCATCATTAGTATATTAATTCGAGCTAGTCCAAGACTTACACTGCCTCACCAGTGCTGGTCAAGAAGCCCCCTGGCCTAGGGCATTATTAATGACTCTAATGCCTTGACCGAAGGACCCCAAAATTTTGTTCACTTCACTGCTTCCCGACTGCAGTTGCTAGAAGAATAAGAGTCAAAACTGTTCATTTAATTTACATATTCAATATTAGTTGATTCCGAATTCCATACTATCACAGATAGACAGAGGTCCTCAATGATGAATGTACTAATCAATTACTTAACATGATGTTTGACATGTCCTGGAATGTCAGAATCGTGCAGAGTGCTGCTTGCTGATTGAAAGCTTTCTGTCCTCAGTGCTGGTGACTGTGGACTCATGCGCTGGAACCGTGACAGTAGCGGCCGGGCATGAAGTCAAGAAAGAGGCTTTAGTAGTTGTAAAATCCCCTTGTTCAAATAAATCATTGATCAATCTCTGTGTCTGAATCACGTGTCTGTCTGAGAAGTAGCTTCCGGAGGTCCGTTTATTCAGTGGGTGACAGTGAGGGAGCCCCATTCGATTCTTATTGTTCTGAACACCCAGTCAAAACTTTTCTGATTACGTAATTACTTTGAGTATAGTATAAATCGACTTAGGGTTAAAATCTCTGCGGTTGTAGACATCTGCATACTAATACTGACTAAACAGCAAGAGACAAACTCAAACAAACACACAGACATTTATAATGTCACTAAGGCTACCAGGTTGACTTCAGGGTGGGTCCTAGCCTACCCTGACTCGGGCTTCCTCGGACACGCTGGCCCTCCGCCCGAGACTTTTGTCCCAGAGTACTGGGACCAGGTGTGGGGGACACCTCACCTGCCCAAAATTCCTCCATCTCCGCTCCTCCGGATCATCGGAACCATCTGATACCTGTCCCCGGATCGGCTTCACTGATGGAGGAACTCGGAGCTCGGAAAAGGGCTGTTAACCCCTCCCCACGGGCGCGGCTGGCACCCGACGACGCCTTCATCAAATGGCCCCACCTTCCTGACTACGGTGGACACACTGACACTCGAAAGAGTGCCAGCGGGGGATACAGTAGCCGCCATTCTCCAGCGCCGATTTTCTAGTTAGTATGTTACTTACTACTCAGTCAGTCCTGCTTGAAGCTTAAGGCTTAAACTTAAGACGAGTGACACAATGTATCAGTGCACCCTTGAGTTTGGACTACAGAATCAGAAGCTAGCCTTCACCAATCAGATAATCATGTCGTAAATTGGGCTGCCCCGGACCTTAGTTTTACTTTAGTCTTGCTACTAAGTATCTCGGGACACAGTCCTGCTCCACCAGCAGCAGTGGGCTGCAGATGCCAAGGCAAATGGTGCATGACTCCTGCAATGCAATTGGATCTGCTCATGCCTGTCCTACAGTCAGGCACTTGAATTTGTCCCCATCAATTGTCCATTGTGTGACAACTGTGCTGCACAGCCTGGGATCAATCATTCCGAAATTCCTTGTGACTGCTCTTTAGAGGCTCACTGTCGCTGGATCTTCAGACTATGTAATCAACAATTTAATGTCTTCGTCCGGATTGCCGTCTGTGCTGATTCTGACTAAGACAAGTTACACATAACTATTGCACCGCTTAACTTAACCCAGAGAAGAACTTTCTTTCTCTTAAATTCAAGTTACACAAGCTATAGTCTGTACCTTCACTGATTGATTGGCCCCATTGGTGATCCTGCAATTCAAGTTTCAATGAATTGACACGAGCTATAGTCAGTACCTTCACTGCTTGATTGGCCCCATGATACTGCATATGGTGATTCTGCAATTCATTCACTGTGACTTGTAAGTAATTACTTTATATTTATTAGGAAAAGGAATGTAATTATCTACCTAAGTAAGCATTAGAGAATCGAATTCAAACTCAGGTTGCCACTTCTGTTACTTTTTGTTTTGTGAAACAATAAACCCGCATCACTTGTATGATTGGCTATTAAAATTACGACAACGAAATGAGTCCAGGCACTCTAGCTTCTGCAGCGACTCCTGCGCGTGGCCCCTGTGATTATCATGACTGATTTGATTTGTCTTCATGCCAGGTTATACTTATACAGTGTATTTGTAATAAATAATAACAATGTCGTGCAGTCTATGTCATGTCACTCAAATTCTTTTCATTATTATCTGACTCACAAATTAAAACTGCAGTCATAGAATCACTTCACGTCACTATGTTAATGACAATGATAATGACCAGATGGCTGTTTAAGCTGAGGTTGAACGTACCGGACTCGAGTCGGATGACAAATAGTATTGTCGAGTCAATATCTCCGGCCTGGCTCAGCAGCGGGCAGGAGTCATCAGCGGGCTGGCGGCGGGCGTTTTACTCCTGAATCGGAGATGGAGTCGACTATTCAGTCTTACCAACTGTTTTTCATTCAGGAAATGTAGACTACTCACTGATAAATATTATAAGTACTTCATTCTTCGTCGCACATGGACCACTTCACTGCAGAGACCCAGACGCTTCCTCTCATAATGCTGTATTGTGTTCTGAGAAGCTGCTGTTGCTTAGCTACAGAAGTTAGTCTAATACATCCAGCACTGCTGTATCTCTTCGTAGTTTACTATTACCCCTACTCCTACTACTACTACTACTACTACTACTACTACTACTACTACGACTACTACTAATATTACTACTACTGCTACTTCTACTACTACTAACTACTACTACTACTACGACTACTACTGCTACTACTACTACTACTTTATAATAATCTACTACTATTATCTATTTCCACTGATACTACTACTATTAGTAGTAGTAGTAGTAGTACTACTATTATTATTTTTTTCATTACTTAATTACTACTACTAACTACTACTACTACTACTACTACTACTACTACTACTACTACTACTGCTACCACTACTAGTACTACTACAACTGCTACTTACTGACTATAACTATGTGGAGAACGGAAACCCAAAGGGGCAGCACGCACCCTCGTTTTCCGTCCAAGCAGAAAGTCCAACGACCGTGACAGGTCGAACGTCCGCCCAGGACGGGCTGCGCGCAATTGCGTCGCGGCAACGAGAAGCTACCAACGACACACTGCCGTGCTCACTTGAGCCAAAAATGTTATGAATACGAATTACAGAAGAGCATGCATAAAAGCATACAGCACAACAGCCAGCCCGCAGACTATGTACAGTTACATTCGCCCCTCAGCCGAGAGCACGATAGAGCCGTAGGATTCCGCGGGCGGCCGGAGGCCGTAAAACTGACCTACAGACCCTGCCCTCCTACAAACCCTTCGCACTCAGCACAAGACCTTCGTTTTTCACGGCCTGTGCTGCACGAGGCTCTGGTTTCCTACTGTACACAGCCTGCGCCGCACTGCGGCCACAGGGCTGGTGAAACGAGCAGCTGAAGCTGCGGCGTTACTCCACGCGCTTCGGGAGCACTACCGTGCCTCCCTAGCCGCTCCCGTCAAAGACCTGTAGAGCGGATACGCCACCCTGTCGTCTCATCGGAAAGCAGCTAGGTGCTGCGACCAAAACTGAAGTTGCCACAGGTGGCTAGAAGGGCGGAGCGCAGTCCGCGACTTCTAGTCCACGGTCACTGCGGCTCCACGTTGGGTTGCGCGGCGGGCTGCTGGACATTTGAGGGTTTTGCCCGCCCGCGGTGGTTCCGCTGAGGTGCTTCGAACTCCTCGAGCTTCAGCGCCTTGGACCACTCGGTGCCAAACGAATCTACCACTTTTGGCTAAATTCAGAGGTCAGCACACTGGCGACCGCGATGCCGACCTCCGCGTTGGCCCGTGAACTAGCACTAAAGTTTAGGCTTCCTATCACGGCGCTAACTGTGGAGTCCGGCCTCGTCACGAGCACCGTCTTGGCGTGGTGGATGCCCGCGAGGCCTGCGCCGATGCTCACGTCCGTGCGGTTCTCGGCGGCGTAAGCCGCCTTGACCGAGGTGCCCTTGCCGACACGGACCTGGACGCCAGCCGCCCCTAGCTCCTTGAGGGACTGCAGCTGGAGCTTGGTCCGGCTCGTCTGCGAGTTGTCGGCACGCACGTGGGCTCGGGCGCCTCGCTCCAGCGAGGACACGAGGGCTCCAACCAAAGGCTTGCTATCGAAGCTGTAGGCTCGCACGTAAACGTGGTCCCCATGCCCAGCGTCCGATAGCATCATTTGTACCACAGCGTGATACTCCGGAAGGGTCAGAAACTTGACCCCGGCTCGCTCGAAGCCGTCAGGGATCGGGAAGTCTCTGACACGGCGTGCCTGGCTCGACATGGGAGCTGTCAGGGCCGGAGACGCTGCAGAGGTACCTTGGCGGGGAGCCTCTGCTGCAGGCGTCTTCGGGACAGTCTCTGTCGGAGGCGCCGACACTGTGGCCACCTCCTGGCGGCCTCTGAGCCTGGTAATGCCGTCAAGGCAGCCCTCAGACGGGTTGCCGACATTCCGGGCTCTTTCCGAGAGCGACCTCGCTTTCGACACCATGCCGGAAAGGCACCCCTGTTCCAGGGCCGGCGCGGGATTGCACGGGCCCGTCTAGTCGCGGCCGGGGCAACGGACAGCGTTGGGGCAGCGCTCGCGCCTGTCACGGCCACGAGTTGCCCCGCAGCTTCAACAGCGCGTTCTATGTGACCGCAACGTCCCTCGTTGAGGAATGCCTTGCAGTCGCAGCCTGCGCCATCCGCGCCCGACCCGATCTTCACCAGGACTCTGTGTGCGCCGGCCTTAGTCTTCGAGGCTACCTCAAAGACGGCCTCCCGGCCTTCGAGCGACACCAGAACAGCATTCCCAAAGGGGTTACCGTTCATGGCGTGCATTAGCCGGTTAGTGGCGACACGTCCGGCCCACCACAGCACTACGGCCGCGAACGTCCACAGTAGGACGACGGCCGTCAAGCCAACCACGCGGACACCCCGAACGAGGATACCAGAGGATTCCTCGATGAGGTCCTCCGCCGCAGTGGCAACTGCAGTGAGGCTCACGTGTGCCACCTCTCTGGCACCGCGCTCAACAGTGAAGAGGGTAGGCGCCAGCGCAGCGGCCACCAAACCCATCTTCCATCCAATGTTGCCCGTTGTGGCGTGGGCTGCGCGATTGCGCGCTCTCCTGGAGAGAGCCCAGCTGGAGACCGCAGCGCCTATCGAGCGCACGGCCCCAAGGAACCCACCACGGTTCGAGGGCCCGGAAGAGACAGCGGGGCGAGAAGAAACGGCAGGGGCCTCGGGCGCCACTCTGTGGCCACCCGGGCCACGCAGTGGGAGCGTGAGGGCGGGCTGCCCAGCACGCTCGCCGAGTCGGGAGGAGTATGCCAGTCCGGCAGCACCTCCGGCCCACCATCCTCGGTTGCCGTAGCGGTTCGAGCTTCCCCTTCCACCACCTTTGCCACCACCCTTGCTGCCAGAGCTGCGGCCCCCACTGGGTGCACCGCGCCCGGAGGAAGGTTGGCTCCACCAGGCTCGGGCAGAGTCTTGAGAGAGCTCTGCCTGCCTGCGCTTTTCAGCGCGGAGCCTCTTCCGTCCGGAGCGGAGGAATTTCCTCGCATGCTCCGCAAGGGGATCGGCGTTGATGGAACGCTCGATCCGTTCCATCTTCGTGCCCTCGCTCTCTTCCGACGAAGAAGCAGCTTCATCGTCGCCTTCCTGGGGCGGCATGCCGTGGGTTATGAACGACGCGCCCGACTTAGGGCCACTGCACTTAAAGCACAGTTTGCGCCATAACATGTTCCTCTCTTGGCATGTGTCCCGCCCACAGGTCCAGTAGGCGTTGGACATTGCGGCGGCGATCGCGTCCGAACGCTTCGCATAAAGGTACTCCTTTATGCGTTCCTTATGTTCATCGAGCCAGACCTCGATGAACCACGCCGGCGCCGTTCGCAGGTCCACCGGCGTGCTCCAGTACAGGCTGTCCTCGAAGATCCCCACACAGGGGGCACCTCCGAGCTCCTCGGAATCATGGTGCCGGCAGGTATTGCGTTCTGGTGGGTTCGCACGCCCACAAGTAAAGCAATCCCACCAGCCCCAAGGCCAGACCTTGCCTGTGAGGAGCGGAACGCGCTCGGGTGTCGGTCCAAGCTCGTTTTCATCGTAATCGGGCCAGATTTCAAACACTGGCCTGTTCGACAAAATCGCAGCCTGGTAGACGAACGCGCGCCTCCGGCGCCGCGCCAACGCGAGGAGCTGCTCGAGCGTATGCTCACCACCGCCTCGGAAGAATTCCCTGATCTGTTCATCATGTTGGAGATCAAGGGGGACCGTGAGCCTGGGATCCACGTCGCGGGCGCCGGGCCTTCCAGGCCCCGGCGGTGGAGTCGCATCCCAGTCCACGTCGCGCCAATCGGCCCCGGGAACCTCGTTCGAGAGTCCGTAAACCCCCGAAACTCGGTGTTGGGGAGCCGGCGACTCCATGGTATCCTGCCATGTTGTGAATCGCTTCTTGGGCGGCGGCGGTCCCTCCGGCTCCGCGGGTCGCCGCTTGTCTGTGCTCGACGGAGCAGCGGCCCCGCTGGCACCTTCTTCGGCACCTGCCTCGCCACTAGACGAGGGAGCCGCGCCTGTCCCGGCCGCGGCTCCTGCAGGGCCGGCTGGTGCCGAGGGCGCTTCTTCCTTCTTGGTGGTGGCCCGCTTGGCCGCGGGGCCTTGACGCTCAGAGCCGCTCTCCTCAACGGCGCGCTTGAGGGAGGAGAGGGACTTAGCCTCTGCTGTCTCCTTTTCCTCCTTGGTCACTGCAGGAAGGCGGGTGTCGCGCCGTGCCTCAGGAGCCGCAGCCGCGGCCTCCTGGGCCGAAGCAGCAAGCTCCTCCTTGGCGCGTGCCGCCGCTCTTTCCCGTGCCAAGCCTGCCTTCATAGACTCCGCGAGGCTAGGGATCCGGACCTCCGGACTCCCTGCCTCAGCTGGGGGAGTCACGTTGGCCGCAGGCGCTGCAGAGGAGGAAGACGCCTCCTGAGAGGCATCCGGAGGAGCAGGAGCCATCTCCTGATCCTCGGAATGCGTCGCCGAAGATGGCGGAGCTTTCTTCTTAGGGCTGGAAGCCTGAGGCTCCGCACCCCATCGTGGATCAGGCGGGGTTCCAGTCCTCTGGACACCCCCCTTCTCTCGAGGGAGCAGATCCGTTTCCAGCATAGGGGGATCTATCTCCAGTTGGGTGTCAGTCTGCTTTGCGATAGGGTTCAAGACACCCGCGGCGAGCTTTTCTTCTCTGAGCCCATCGTGGGCGTTCCAGATAAGGTCTGAAAAGGTTTCCCTCATCGCTTGGACGTGCTCCCTCGGGGTATCTTCCCGGGGAGCGTCCACGTCCGGATCTTGGGGCTCCAAAAGCTCGTCGGGGAACGCCGGAGGAGGCGGTTCAACATCTTCGGGAACCTCTCCGGATCTCCCCTGCTCTTCGCGAATCGCCTCCAACGCTTCGCCCAGCGGGGTCTCGTCCCTAAACAAGTGACGGTAGGGACTCGGAGCTGCGGCGTTGGGCATCATGAAGTCCGTCTCCTCGTACGCTGGCCCGAGAATGGTACTCGGGTAGCGCACGGGAGGCTTCGCCCGCTGCACCGGCCTCCGGTCAAGGCGATACGTGCGCCAGAGACCATCGGAAGTGACACAAGGCGCCCCATCCGGGAGCCGCCTGAAATCACGCAGCTCCGCCCCGATGCGATCACAGAAGCGGTCCGGGTTGGAGATATGCGTAAACCGGCCCAGGTCAGCCTCAAAGACCCAGACACGGTCTCTGTGGTCTCTGCGAGCTTCTCCGTGGCGGAAGCGTCTCAGAGCCACAGCGGCTTCTCCAAAGAACGCATCGTCGCACGGGGCCGGCACCATGTTCGCCGGAAGGCCCCTTCCGTGGACCGCCGCTCGGTGGTACGCGGCTTCGTACTCGTGCTCGAATTCGGCACGGCACCCGCGGATACCACACTTGTGGCCGGACCCACGGGAAGGAACCCTTCTAGGGTCTCCGTTCCCAATCTCCTCGGGTGTAGGGCAACCAGCCACGCCCCCGCCATGGATCGCACTCCGGTCGGGGGTGTCCCCGAGATCGACGAATTCCCCAGGCACTGCAGCCTCCTCGGGAATCGGATCCACACTGAAAGGCACAAAGGTGTGCCGCGCAGGAGACTTCGGAGCGGGCCGTTCTTGGCTTGCCGACCGACGCTCCACGGATGCCATGAAATCGTCGATCCCGCGGAGGATGGCCTCAGTCTTGGCCCGTTCCTCCTCGGTCTCCTCTGGGACGGCCGTACCTCCTTCTCGGGAGCCCTCTGGGCCTCCCGTGGAGGCCGAGCTCGCAGAAGGGGCTTCAGCACTAGGAACGGCCCCCTTCGGAGCGGCCTTGAGCGGAGGCCCACCAAGCTTAGGCCGGATAGGGCCTTGGTAAGGCCCGGGCCCCAGCCCTCCATGAGGCAAGGGCCTTTCCGACCGGTTCCTCGCAGCAGGTGGCGGAGGAGGAGATCGCGCGATGGGCGGCTCAGCCGGCCCACCCAGCAACCATCCAGGCCTGGTGCTCAAGAACTCCTCGGCCCTCTCGGTTTCCATGATCAGGAACGGCGGTGGAGGCCTGACCCCTTTCGGCGTCGGGCCAGGCTTCACCGTGACCATTCCTTCCGGAACGGCTGGCCTCTTCGGCGGCGGCTTCGGGTTCGCCTTCTTGCTGAAGTTCTTCGGGTGGAACAAATCCGCTGGAGTAAGCGTACGGTCCGCCTCCATCGGCTGATCCCCAGGCGCTGCACCGGCACCCTCAGGGTCACCGGGCGCGGCCTGAGGATCCTCAGGCAGCTCATCCCGGGCCCTGGGCGGCGTCTTGTAGCGGATCGTGTCCGCAGGCGGTGCTTCGGGAGGCACCTTTTGAGGGGGGCGGTGTGATCTTCCCCGCTCCTGTTCCCCTGCCGAAGGCGCTCCCTCTGGGGCCACCTTGGGGGTAGGCTTTAGTTTGCCTTCCCGCCCTGGCGGCGGCCTATCATCGACCGTCCTGGACCGATGCAGCGCAGAGGGCATCCCACGGGGACCACCCTCCTTAGGTGGTCCAGGCGGGGGTCCCGCCGGCATTGCCGAGCTCTTGGCCCGCACCTCAACTTCCAGCTCGGAAGACGAGTCCTCGTCCCCGATATAGTAGTTGACCGGGCCGGCTCCGCCAGGCGGCGCCGACTGCTCTCTGCGGACTCCGCTCCCGGGCTCCGCATCATCGACCCACCGCAGGGTGTTACCCTGACGCTCTGCAAGCGAGAGGTCGAAGACTTCACAGCCGGGTTGCACCGTGAGGATTCGGAGGATGCATTCTGGAGGGACACGCCCTGTCAGAACACATCCGTCTGTCCCTCTCCAGACGGGCACCCCGGAAGCCCTTAGGAGCTCGAGGTTCGAGACCACAAGACAGGTCGAGTTCTTTCTAAAGCCCGACGTACTGTCCCGCTGTCTTGGGTACCCGGGCCCGATCACCCAATGGACAGTCAGGCGCGGGCCGTTTCCGCCTCCCGGGAGGAGGCCGTCGCGGCCGATCCGCCGCGCATGAAACACCTCTGTGCCATGACAGAGGGTGGAGCCTCCGTACTCTACCGAGAGCTCCCTCATGCCGGCCTCATCGAGGCCGTCTCCATACACGGTGCCCGCGGTCCATCCTGACCCACGGCCGTGTCCCTGGAGAGCCCGGATCCGGCCATCGACCAGCTCCAGCCGCTGCTTCTCCCGACCGCCAGCCGCGTTTTCCAGATCACTCGCCGCACCTGCCTCGATCGCGGACGAAGTGATCTGGAGCTTCTCGGCTAAGGCGGATACGCTAATCCAGCCCCCTTCGCCGAGATGGCCCTGCAGGCCGAATTTGCCGTGGCGTAGGGCTTGCGTAAGCGCCCTCTGGCAAACCGCGGGGTTCTCTAGCCACACCCACGGCTGCCATCGTGAGTTGCTATCACGACCGCCTTTCCCTTCGTTCCCGCGTCTGCGGCCACCTCCCATGGCGCCCCTCGCGGCTCCCTGGCCCACGAGGGGCCCGGCACACGGAGGAAAAAGTGGGAGTGGCTCCGCGACCAGCCGGTCCACGGAGGACCCACCGGCAGCGCAGGAAAGAGGGGTACACGCGACCTCCCGGCCCACGTGTGCCAAAGCACACCGCGAGGCGCAAGAAGCCGATGGCAAGGGCCCGCGCGGCCCGTCGCAAGCTACTGGGCTACTCGTCTTGAGCCCACGCTGCGCGGCCATGGCCTGAAAGGCAGGGGGTTCAAGGGGGCTGCACAGAGAGAGGGGGTAGGGCTCACACTCAGCACGACCTACACCCTGGACTACCTCACTACACCCTTGCTGCAGCACGCACGCAACGAGTAGTAGCATAGAAAGGAGGTAGCGACCCACGGGCGTACAGGCCTGCGTCCGAGCTGCCCCCCACGTTCCCCCCCGAACCCCCCGACGCGGCACACTAAGACCCCGAACCCTAACCTAGACCCCGCGGTCAAGACACAAGCGGTCAAGACGAACACAAGCGAGTTAGGGTATAGGGCTCTTGTGGGGTGGTTAGTGTCCGTTAGGGATTCATCGTGTTTTGCTTTTGCTTTAGGCGCGACCTTCCGGTCCGCGTCAGGCGGACTGGAGCTCGAGCCGTCGCGGCCTCGAGCGCCTAAGGCTTCAAGGGCGGAAGCGGCGGTCTGAGGCGCGGAGCGGCTGCCCTTCCGGCACGCCGTCCTTATCTCCTCCTCTGCCTCCGCATCCGTGAGGAAACGGCCGTCAACGACCCTACCTGTACGAACCGTCAGGTCGTCGACATAGGCCACCCATTCCTTAGTGAACCTAAGCCTTCGATTGCGACCCGGCGCATACGCGCGGTCCACGACGTAGTTAAAATCGTCGGGACCATTGACAGGCCCGAAGGTAAGCCCAATAGGGAGGTACTTACCGCTACGCGCAACAATGGCAAGAACCTCCCTGGCACGCTTCGTGTTGCGGATCTGATTGAACCCGGAAACCGCATCAACGAAGCTATACCAGACTGATCCTACCGCTGCAGCGAGCACATCCGTGCTCCGCCGGCAGTAGTAAGTGGATCTCTTCACCCTGGCGTTTACCCTGCGGTAATCTACCACCAAGCGGCGTTTCCTCCCCCGCTTGTGGGAAGGCATCTCCTTCGTAGGGAAAGGGGCCGAACCCCAGGCCGAAGGGCCTCGCACAAGCTGCCCTCTCTGGACCTCCTCCTCAAGCCGGTCATCAACCCACTGCGCCGCTTCCCCGCGGAGCGCATTGGGCTGAGAGCTGACCGGAGGCCCCGTAGGGACGCAGTCGTGCGCAAACTTCCGGACCGTGGTACGCGCCGTACCTTCGACCCAGAATGCAGCGGCCTTCCGGCCCACCGTCTCCTTAATGGCTGCGAGATCAGCCTCGGTGAGCCCGGGACGGTTCTCCGTAGGGCCCAACCTGAGGCCTTCAATGACCTGCGCCTTATACTCTGGCGTACGGCGGGGATCGGCAGCCACAGCCTGGCCTGCCAACGCATAGACCTCCAGGTCCGCGAAGACACCATCCCAATCCTTGGCGTCTGCCTTCGACCGCCAGTGAGCATCCATCTTCCTGGAGAACTCCAGAACTTCAGCCTCCATCTTTGCTCTCTCTTGAGGGGAGAGGTCCTCGCCAGACTTAACGTCCGGCAACGGTACCTCCGGAGCGGAAGGCTTCGCAGGCTCAGCCGGCGGCTGGCCGCTCACTGAGCAAATGCTGTCGTCGCAAGGGGGCTGGTCGCCCCTCAGACCAGCATCCGCCAGGCAACGGCACAAGGCCGGAGCGAGCACCCTCGAAGAGGTCCGGGCCTTCGCGTGCTGATGGGCTACCCTGCCCAAAGCGTCAGGCTTTGCACAGCGAACGCAAACCGAATCCATCTTGAGGTTGGAAAGACAGATCAGCGCTCCTTCCGAATGCTTAGAACCCCTAGGAACTGATCCCAAGAGCTGACATCGATCAGCTCGGCCGAAAGCCCAAGGGACCTTCGGTTCCGAAAGCGTCCCAAACACGGGAGCCCACCCCTGGGCCTCCCAAGGCTCCCAAAGTCCTTCCTGATCTGAGATAGTAACAAGCATCTGGCGCCCCTTCTCGGCCACCATTGCTCCCCACCTACTGACCAGGGAGAGGAACTCCTGGGGGATACCCTTACCGGATAGGCCCACAACGAGGCACTTGGGGTCGAGCGTATCGACCAGAAGGCTCAGGGCTTGCCGGTCCTCCTCTGAGGAGAAGTCCCAGCGGATCCCGTAGGAGCTGGCTCCTTGAACCGCAGCAGGAGGGCTACGCAGGCCTCCTGCCTTACTGACCTGAGTAAGCTAGTGCTCCGACACCGCTACTTCGACAAGGTCCACGTCCATACCCTCTAGGTGATCTCTGATCCACCCCTGGACCGCGGCACAGGAGCTACCTCTACCGACGATCAAGGAGGGCTCGGGAGCCTCAGCAAGGAGCTCCTTCAACGCAGCAGGGACGTCAATCGGGGAAGCTGCCACACCCACTCGGTCCGGCACGGACTCTTGCAAGGAGTAACCGGCCTTATCGAGCTTCCGGGCAGAAGACGCAGCGAGAACCCCATCCCTACTAAGATCCACCTTGGAGATAATCTCCTTCACGGTGATGGACTCTATGGCCTGTCTCGTCCCTTCGCGGGTCAGAGAACCGCCTTCGTCCAAAAACGCAAGGTGCCACCGGACTCTGAGTCCTGAGGCGTCGGGGATGTACCGGTGGACGCCCACCTGTGCCCTGGCTTCGTCCACTTGCGTGACCTTGCCTAGGCGACAGGTTTTAGGGCCCACTCGGGCGCCATGGTACGCAACATGGTCACCAATACGCAACACGAAGTTGCGGCCCCGGCGCTTGACAGTAAACTCGACCTGCTTAGCTTCACCGGCCGCTTGCTGACCCAATGAAGGCGGCTGATGCTCTGGCTCGTCGAAAAACTCTATGGGGTCCCTCTTCTCGGGCACCTCCGCATCTTCCGGCACGAGCACTACATCCTCCGCGTGGGCTTCACATTGCCGGCCTGGCGCCTCACCAGGGCCACCAGGAACAAGTTCGAGTTGCAGCCTATGGCCTTTAACCGCCACTATCCTCCAAGGGCCGGTCAGACCAGGCTTCCAAGGGACACGCCCCGCCCCCTCTGGCCGGGGCTTGGGGGAATTCCAGACAACTCTGTCCCCCACCCGGAGCTCAACTGTGCGACGCGACCGATTAGCAAGTCGGGCACGCGCCTCACTGCTCGCGTCCCAATGGCGCCGCACAGCGGCCGCCAAGTCGGAAAACTGCTTGAACTGGGAACGGGCCCAGTCCGTGATGGGCTCGAATTGGAGGGCCTCGCGGAGAACGTCCTTCTCCAAAGGCAAGGCGAGGCTCCAGGACCGTTCCAGGTCCCTGGGGGTGTACCCATGCGCCCCCGGGGTATTATCCAACACATACTCGGCGACCATGAGCCATTCGCTCCAGTTCTCCATGGAGCCGCCGATATGCCGGATGAGGTTACCCAGACCCTTCTGGACCTCTTGGTGGACCCTCTCGTTGGACCCCATCTCACAAGGCCTGAGAGCCATACTGAACTGCTGAGTTGTCCCAAGCATGGAGCACAACTCCAGCATCATGGCATTCTTGAACTCAGTGCCTCGATCAGATCGGATGAGGCGGGGCAGCGTGCGTGATCTCAGCACGCACCGCAGAAATGCCCTACGCACATCCGTATGCGTAAGTGTCTTCATGGGTTCCAGAAGCACTGCGTGGCTAAGGCAATCAAAGTACGTAATACTGTATCGGAAGCCATCGCGGTCCTCCCGATTAGGACCCTCTCAGTCGACGGAAACTTCCTGCCAACACGCTTCCGCGAGACATTTGACAGGTTTCGCTTCGACCTTCGTGGCTCGGGCCCTGCCCTTAACACACGCCAGGCATTTGGACACCCACAACTTAACGTCTGGTTCCATTCCTGGCCACCAGACGGCCCTTTCAAGGAGACGGAACGTGACCTCCGCCGAACGGTGCGCCCCCAGGAGGCCACAATGCACAGTCATGTAGCATGACTTCCGCCACGTGACGCCATTGGGCCCGGCGATACCGTTCGGGACGACCGGGACGACCACCGTCTGGCCAGTCTTGATGGTCACTTCCCTCTCCAAGACTCCGTCCGAGCCAAGCTTGAAAGGGGCTTCCGGCTTCTTGACCGAAGCCGTAAGGGACGGATCTCTCCGTTGAGCCTCGTGCCAAGCCGTGCGAAGAGCTGGCGTGACGCCGAACTCGCAGAGCCCGGCGCCATCCCTGGCCGCCAAGGCCAGCTTTTCTCTCTGACTCTCCGGGCTGTCCTTGTCCGACAGCACAGGGAAAGAACCGAGGCTGAGGGGACCAGAACCCCCGGACGCGGACACCTTAACCCGGCAAGTCCGCACGGAATGTGACTTGACACAAAAGGGCCGGTGGGAGGAGTACAACTCCACAACCACCCGTGGGGCCTTGGTAGCGGACCCCACAAAAGCCAGGGTCCTGCTAAGCTCTCCTTCCTTGACCTCGATCTTCTTCGAGAGCTGGACGGCCATCCAATGGCCTTCCTCTCCTGAACACTGGAAGGCGGCGATGACAGGCGAAGCCCTGAGCGACTTCCGATGCCCAAGGGACTGGATGCCGTCCCCATCATTCCAACCTTCCACGCGGTCCACCTCTCCCTTGAGACCAAGGAGACACGCAAAGGATTCCCGGAGGCGAACTTCGCCCTCCTGGAGATTCCATATGCGTTCGCACTCAGAATTAACCACATGCCTGTGGCTGTGCCAGTTGGGCTCGACAGCCCAGTTGAGCGAGCTCGGCCCGCTCAGGCAGGACGGGAAGGCCTGGTGCCCTTGCAGGACTTCACCAGAGGCGTTCACGACCCAGGAACTCCACAAAGAAGGGCCGTCCTTCTCGCACCCCTCGACTGGAAGCTCCAGGTCGCCCCCAGTCCAGACCCTCGCCTTAATCCTGCCGTACACCGTGGGCAGGAGCCCTTCCACGGGCTTTTGGAGGAAACCTTTGGCCCATGCTCGGATGAGGTCCGTATCAATGTCCACCGAACCATCAGCAAGGCTGGCGGACAAGAGGGCGTTCACCTCGAGTGACACGCTCGGGTCGGCAGACTCCGGGCCCTCAGCGGCCTCCTTTTCGGCTTGGGCCTCAGCAACCTCCAGAGCTGTTTCCTCCGCCTCCTGCCGGATGCACGAAGGACACCTTGAAAATAGGTATGTCCTCTTTCCGCAGGCGCAGACTCCTTCGTGATCCCAAAGCTCCCGAGAGGGCGCGTCAACGAGACCACGCAAGGAAACATCCGCGACTTTGGAGATCCCTTCTAGCTTCAGGGACGAAAGGACCTCAGCGGAAGCGGCAATCTTGCCCACTATCCCATATCCTGGTATAGGGGGCTCGGGAAACTCACGCCCCATCTCTGGGCACGCCTCAGCCACCTCAGCATGAGTAGAGTGCGCCTTCCAGACCTTAGGCTTAAGGCTCCAGATACCCTTGATCCCTGCCCAAGCGAGGCCCGCGACGCGGGCTTCCTTGCGCTGCAGGTTGCGAGCCTGGAGGGTGACTTCAACCACCAGCGGCCACCGCAAGGCAGCGGTGACAACTCCTCCTTGGCCAAGTCCTACCAGAAAGGTAGGGGAAAACGCAGCGGCTTCCCGAAGTACCTTCGCACAGGACGTAAGCAGGTCGACGCGGAGCTTCTTGACCTTCTTGGGCCCGGTAAGCTTACCGGTCATACCGTCGAAGTGGGACGCCACTCCGTCATCGTCCTCAAAAGGGCCCCAGCAGCCTCTCACCGCAATGGAGTGCCCCGGGATTCCCGAGACGAAGACTTCACGGATCTCCGTGAGCGCCCTTTCCTGCTCCGTCCAAGGGGCATAATCGAAAACAATCATAACGCGGACAGGGGGACCGCCCGCGACCCCGACCGGCACCGCAGCCGCGGTCGCCGGGGCAACCTGCGTCGCGTGATCGGGAACCGCGTCTTCCCCTACTGCCCAGGGAACAGGACCGTCACCTTCGGTCCCTTCTCCAAGGTACTGGTCCAGGTCGAACCCCTTCAGCTGGCCAGTCATCCCGACCAAGTCCTTGGTCCGGGCGGCCAAGAGCTCGTCCCGACCCTTCGGGTTCCTGGAAAAGGAGTCCCCCAGCGTCGCACTGCGACCACTGAGACTCCTGATCTCAGACCCATCCATCAAGATCTCCGCAACCCATCGAACCAGTTTCTGGTCGGAGCCGATATCAGAGGACTGCGCTCTCGTAAGATTGGCATGGTCCGTCCAACACAGGGTTCGGATAGTTCCGAAGACCTTTCGGGTTGCTCGCTTGACTTCGAGCTGTGCGAAGGCTTCTTGAATCAGCGGGGGCCAATTTTGCTGCGCAGGGGTCAGACTCTTGGAGTGAGTCATAAGAACCTTAATCCTTGAGAGGTCCCTGCTCATTTGCACCACCGAGCCCCCTACCGCAATCCCGCTGGCGTCCGCTATCTGCTCAAGCGGGCAAGAGCCATCAGCAGCCGACGCCTCATCGAAGGCCGCCAGGCTGATATGGTGGCTCATCATCTTCTTGATGGCCTTGAAAGCCTTGCAGCCGGCAGTGGTGCCTGTCCCCAGGCCACCTTCCGGAAACTCCGCTCCCGGTTTCTGCCATTGGCCCAAAACCTTAGCAGCATGGCCATATTCCGCTGGCAGATAGCCCCGAAGCCAGTTCGCACACCCAAGGAATTGCTGGATGTGGAGCTTTTCCTTAAGCGGCGGGAAATCCACGACCGCTTGGCATCGCTCCTCGTCGGGCGCACTCCCGTGCCGCCCGATCCGGTGCCCGAGGAGCTTACCCTCTGACACACAGATCTCAGCCTTGGCGACACCAAAGGAGAACCCAAAGAGGATGCTCTTGTCGAGGAAAGCTTCCAAAGAGACCAGGTGATCGAGAAGGTGCGGGCAAGCACCCTTGTGCCTCGCACCCATATCCTCCCGCAGCTTGTCGTAGTAGTAGTCGGAGGGAGGTTCCTCGATCATCTTCTCAATGTCGGCCGATTCCACTATGTGGTACACCGGCTCGTTCCTAGTGTCCACTCTGGAACCACTAGTGACGTCTCGGCCGTGGCTTCCTCCAAGCCCCCTCGTAGCGGAACCCGCATCCCATCCTGCCCAACGCGGCCCCGTCTTCGTCCTGAAGACCGCGAGATCGGACGTGACGGGCACGGTCGACCAGTCGACAGACTCGGGCCAAAGCCTGAGGTCCCTAGTCTGCCACAACCGCCACGGGCCGCCAGAAGACTTCAAGAGGCAAGTCTCGTACGGAAGCCTTTCGACATCCGGCCGATTCTCCGGGTCACCTTCCTGGGGCCTGCCGCTCCAAAGGCCAGCCATTCCTCCCTTCGTCTGCCACCACTGGCCCTCAGTGGGGATGGAGGAGAGGAAGGACACGGCATCCGGATCCGTAACCACGGACTCCGTGGCCCAAGGCCCTCCTAGGACCGTGCTTACGGCGGCAAGGGCGAAAACCGCCCCAACCCTCAGGCCCTTACGCCAACCCCTGCTGTGCGAGCATGCGCCGCAGCCTTGCAGGCCACAGACGGCGGTCCTCTCGGTGGACCCGCACGCAAAGCATCCAGGGAAGGTCGAGTCTTCGGCAGTGCCTAATCCGCAGTTCCCACACGGGTCACCACTCGCGTCCGTAAAGAGGGTCTCAACCCCTCCGCATTCACACGCGGTGGTCTGCGCGAGCCCGGTCCGGACCTCGCCGACGACGGCACCCGGAGAGACAGTCGTGTCCTCTTCGGCTACCAGCAAGATCGAACCTTCCTCGGCTCCTGTGGGCCACAGCCCAGGCACTGCTTCGCAGTTGGCGGACTCTACCGGGAGGACAGCCTCCGTAAGGGAGCCATCCTGGCCTCCACTGCCTTCCCTCTTCACAGGTGCGATGACCCCATCTCCGGCCAAGAGCTCCAGCGGGTTCTCCCCGCTGTACCGGAGCAGGTCCCTGCCTCCGGTACCCGGCTCAAAGCACAGAGCACCGTCGAGACTAGAAAGCCTGGACTCGAAGGCGTAGGCGCGGTCCTTCCGCGACCTACTGTAGTCTTCGCACCTGGGGATCTTAATCCCAAGGGTTTCCAGGGAGTGGCAGTCAGGAAGGGGCTTGAAGCCCAAGCCCTGCCGTCCCGAGCAATCCAAGGCGCGGCCGCCAAGGATGAGCCCATGCCAATCCGAGGTTCCTTTCGCGGCTATTTTACAGCGCACGAATATCTCTGGACCCTCGCTGCAGTTGTCGGGGGAGAGCCCCTCCAGAAAGCGGACTCTCAGCACGACGGCCCCCTTCAGGGGCACCGGCTTCCCTGCAGCGATCCCATGGACGAACTCCGGATGCACCCAGCGTTCGAACTTCACGACAGGAAACCTCCGGTCCTCCGTGCCGATCCCCAAGGCAGCAGCCCGGTTGAGGATCCCACAGAGGAGTTCCTCCGTGATGTGGTTCGAGCCTGCACACCCGTCCAGCATGCATTCCACCATGCCGTCGATGACCTGCACGACTGTTCTGTACTGGTACCCCCCGACCTCGTTCTCGCAGAGGTGCCACCAGTCCTGAGGCAGCTCGTCCAACGAGCTGAACTTCGACGACGAGCTCTTGGCAAGCGGGAAAGCGGAGGAGTTCGCCGCAACAACCGTGCCAGCGCTCCCAATCTGGATGGAGAGCGTAGCGAAGGGATTCACCATCCCGGCGCCACTCGGGGCCGCCCAGTTCGAAGGCAACGCGGCTCCCCCAGTGGCGGGAAGCGAATGGACCATGTCACAGTCCGCTCCCTTACGGCACGACCCGTTCTTCTTGAAGAAAGGGCAGATAGTCCCTGGCGGCTTCGCGCCCGCCTTGGACTTCGCCTTGGGCTTGGCCTTGGCCTTGCCTTTGGGCTGCCCTCCGGGTCCACCCTTGCCCTTGCCCTTGCCCTTCCCCGGCGTTGTCGCCAGGGTGGACGCGTCCCGCTCCTTCTTGGCCGCGAGGGCCTTTTTGCGGAGCTCCTTGTCGTGCGAGTAAGGGCACGCGTCCCCTTTTGGGCAGTTCCCGTGGTCGCGGAAATGGAAACAGATAGGCTTACCTTTTCCATTTCCTTTCGGACCAGCGGCAAGCGTGGAAGAGGCGGCCGCCTTGGCCGCGGCCTTAGAAGCCTTGAGCTCCGTCCTCAGCTTCTCGACCTCCTTCCGCGCGGCGGACAGGGCTGGGTCTTCCGTCGAACCTGCGTACACGCTATTAGCCGTCACCCGATGCGCAGCCTCACGCTGCTCATATTCGAGGACGACCTTATGCGCTTCTTCCCAGGTCGAAGGGCCTCGAAGCCCTGCGGATGCGCCGTCGCTAGGCCACAACCGCTTATCACCGCGGATCTCCTTCTGGAGATGTGGAGGCATCTTGCGCAAGTAGCTTAGGAAGAGCTCCCTCGCTGTCTTGCCAAGACCCACACTCTCCAGCTCCGCGATGGAGGCCTCAAACAGGGGCTCGAACTGGTGCCCTGTGAGACGGCCCTTAGTGAGGGCGACGTGCTCCGCGTCCACCCTCATCTCCTTCTCTTCTCGGCTCTCGCCGAAGACAAGGTGCCGCTGCTTGATCCTTTCGTAAACGGCTTGGGGATTCTCAGTAACTTCCCCGGTCTTGGAGGCAGCCTTGTACACGTTAGTAAAGGTCTTAAGCCTCGAGCCGCGGCAGCGAGCACGAAGGGCGATGAGTTTCTCCCGGAAATTCATCCCCTTGCAGTTGTTGGCAAGGCCACAGACGTCCTCGAACTCTTCGTAGAACTGGACCACGTCCCGGATGTCGGAGCGATCGTCGGTGAGCGAGGGCCATTGGAGGTCCGTCTTCACGGTCGTGATCGACGTCTGACCTCCGCGAGACGCCAAGGCCTCCTTGAGCGCCTCGGTCTGGGCCGCCAAAGCTGCAGCGAGCTCTCCGGCTCCGCCGCTGGCGGAGTGAGGCTCGCCGGGCTTATCCTTCTTAAGCCCTTCGAGCTCTATCTCCAGAGCCGCAAGGCGGGACTTCAGGGGTGAGTCCCCCGGACCAGGTTGCGGATCCTCAGGGATCGCGAGCTGAAGGTCCACCGGGAGAGGCGCCGGTGCTCCGGACTTAGAGCCCGACTCCGCAACGGCGCCCGTCCGGGCCGCCAGGGCCGGGACAGAAGAAGGAGTGCTCCAAACCTTCTCGGGATCGCCGCTGCTCTTGCCTCCCAGGGCCAAGATCAGCTCGCCGAGGCACGAGATCTCCTTCTCGACCTCCTCTCGGTCTTCCGACCCAAGAGAAACCGCGGCAACGGTAAACCTGGTGCGCAGGGCCCGCACCATCCTGGCAGGGTGCCAGTCACCTCCCATTTTGCCGTATTCCTCGGCAAGGATGGTGGCCTTGGTAGTGATCTTCTCAAGATCCTCCACCGTGACCTCTGCCTGGTGCGCCTTCAAGGCCACAACCAGCCTTGAAACCCGCGTCAGGTAATCCGCGACCGGTTCCTGGTCGGGACGGTAGAGCTCCCGCAGGTCCGCCTGCAGGGTCTCCGCCGTGACGGGACCACCCGTCCCAGCAGACGAGGGAGGCCCGGAACGGGCCGGGCCGCCGGCCACCGGCGAGAGAGCAAGCGCACCAACACGGCGCGCCGTCTCGGCCACGTCCGCCGGCGCAGCGGCAGGACGCGGAGCCGGTACCCCGGCCTCCGGCAGAAGCTCTTCAGAGCTGGGGCCCGGATCGCCATCCTGAGCACCCGGGCCCGCTTCCGCAGCTGGAGCTTCCTCATCTTCCTCTTCATCTTCTTCCTCTTCCTCTTCGGCATCGAAGTTGTCGTAGAGGAATTCCATCGTCTCCTTCCACAGACGCTGTTCATCTGCTAGCGTCGTGGATCGTC
>CAJNDT010000569.1:527500-622500 GCA_905221615.1 Symbiodinium sp. CCMP2592 | reverse complement strand
TCATGTTACTCAGCACAAACTCAGAAGTCACATGGCCATTGATTAGTTATGTTATTGTTGATTTTTATTTTCTTATGCATGATTTTAGCATCATTGCTGGTCTGAATACATTCGACTGATTGAATTGAAATGGTGCGGAATGATGCAGCATGCCCGAATGACATGTCTAAAATCGTTTGGTACCTTAGGGATTTGCAGCAGCTCAAGTCTGACTGATCAGATCTTGACTGAGATCTGAGCATCAGAATCACACAACAACCTGGTCCTTAATCCAAAGAGATTTTTATAAATGGTAAGTAAGTATAACGTTATTATTATTATTATTAATTTAGAACACAGTGAGACATCTAGTCTTAGTGTAAGTAACATTTCGGAAAGGAATGAATGTGAAGTTGTTTTTGATTGATACGTCAAATATGACCACAAACCGGTCAGGTACCCTGAAGTTACATTACATACTGATTATCTGATTGATAATAATCCAACCAGCCAGCATTTAAATATAATTAATGTTTTAATTTATGGATCGGATAAACCGATGGATCAATCAATAACATATTATTAGTTACTTGAACCTGATCTAATCAACTGACTGTTAACTGACGTATAATTTTGATGATATTTGTTAAACGTTTTAAACCTGTAAACTTGACTCACATTGACAAAATTAAATTAAAGAACAATATACCACTCCACAAATGCGGATGAACTAGTCGATCCCTCCCAGTGACTCCAGCCTCAACCTTCAGCGGAACGAAGTACACGAACTCCGATGGGCCAGAGCAGAGGCTGTAGCCAGGGGGCAGCTGGTCCCTGAACCAAGACTGACTCGGATCGCTCCATGCATTGGCTCCCAGCCCACGATCGCAGTACTCGGGCAACTCGCCCGGCTTCTCCTCAGGACGCCAGGGCTGCCCGCGGGAATCCACCAGACCCGTACCATGGAGCGACTGCTCCGCTTGCTGACCAGCAGGCGCCTTCGCCTTCGGCCTGGCCTTCGGCCTTCAGTAGTGACGATGATGAGGCCTGTTCGACCTGGGTGGCCTCCACCCCCTTCGGCCTGGCTCCCACTGACGAGGTCGCCTCGACCTGGGGCTTCACCCCTGACGCCGATGATGACGAGGTCGCCTTGACCTGGCCCTCGGTCACCTCGGCCTCGACGGACTCGGCTTTCCGCTTCCGGCTGGCCTGTGCCTTCTTCCTCAGCTTCGTCCGGGCCCTTTTGCTCGCCATCTTATCGGCCAGGAAGTGCTTCTTTCTGAATTTGTTCGGCCCGTCCTCAGTCATTTAAAGAATCAGACTGACAAAGGATCAGATTTATGAGTTCTGATGCCTAATTAATTAAGTGATCGTTTATTCAACTTCACTCCAGAACGTTCAACTAGCAATTTAGTTAGTATGGATTGAATCACAAACATTTACATGAAGTCAAAGTCAAAGTAATAATGTGAGACACATTACCGGTTGCCGCTGTGTTGCTGAGCCATAAGTGCAGTTTGCTAGATGTGATGTAGTTAAGTTGTAGTCAAGACAGGACTACTAAGTTATGACCAAGCACTTCATTATAGCCACTTACTTACTTGTTGCTCCAGCTCAACAACCTTACTGCTGACTTAATAGTCTTAAAAAGTTAGATAGTTAACATGAACTTAATAACATGCACAGATGCTGCAAACTAAATAAATCCCGATTGATTGATTGATGTGGGTCTGCCGATAATTGATAAAGAATGAGGTTAAACTACGATGGTAATAAACAATTAACAATCAATATTTTTATTTACACATTTCAGATTTCACGACATGGATTACACAGGCAGTGAACGAGGGTAGTTACAAAGTTTGAATTTAAATTTAATACTACATTGAATTTATCTGAATTTCAGGATTTTTTTTTAAAAAATGAAAAGTGAATTATTAATTCAGGGTGAGTGAAGTGGGGCCACGGTGAAAATACGTTGTTTACGAAACTTGACTAGACAAACTGTTGCTGCTGGGCCAAAGTTCGGGCTGAATCAGCCCAGGATAGCAACAATCCTTCTTCCCCATCTTCACCAACCTCCAGCCAGGCTGGACCCCGCACTGCGCCGCAGGGCTCCCCTTGAAGACTGTTTCTACCCTCAACCCAGGGAGCCCCTGCAGCCCGTCCTCCCGGGACTCCCGGGGATTTTTCTCAATCGCGAACCCATATCTGGTGTGGGGGACTCCCAGGTTGACCTCAACCTCCTCCCACGTCCCGTTTGGCATCGGGACAGCAAACCGCAGGAGCCCCTCATTCCCCTGCTCGTCTTTGATCTCAATTTTCGCTTTCTCCATGACAAAGAGACGCTCCTCATCACCATCCGTGGAGTCATCCTCCCAGAACTGGCCCCACTCCAGTGAATCCAGTGACTCCACTGACGACGAGCTGCTCGGGGACCCCCCGGGGGCACTGCCCCCACGACTGCTCCGTGCAGTTATCTCCTGGGATGGTGAAACAATGATTGCCATGTTGCGGAAAAGTTTTCGAGTTGGAGTGAAAGACCATTGCAAGGCTTTAATAGTAGTACTATAGAATAATACTAGAAGTGCTAACTTACTTTTATTATTAGGTTGAATTCTGAATCGAAATCCGAAACTTCATCGTCAAAATCTTAGCAGGATGATGACCAGTCAGACTGACTAAGATGATAACCTGTTCGACGTATTCGACTCAACTGTCAACTTGTGCTTAATTATTAACTAATTAGTTAGTTAATTAATTAATAGTAGTTACACAATGAAAAGTAGCCTTGACTTTGACTCGACAGTGGCCAGACATTCAGTTCAAGCCACTGAAAAGTTAAACTGACTGGATTAATTATTAATTTAAGTGACGTCGTACAACCTGTCTCAGGATGTCATTTCAAATTCCCACTCAGTTGATTCTCAAGCCTCCAGCGATGGAAAACGACGACATATCCATGCCGCTGTCTGTGGTTAAATTAAAAAATCTGACAAAGTCATTCATGATATGAGGTCGTGACTGCTCAGTAGTCAGTCAATAAAAAACAAGCAAACCTTTGATCTGGATTACAAGTCTAACAATTATAAAACTAACGACAGGGACTATTCAGGTTCAGTGTTCGATGAAAGTTTAGTGTAACTTATTTTATTTGTCAGCTACTGAATGCTACAGTCACAGATAACCATCAACGACCACCAAAAAAAGGAAATTGATATCATTACCCACTTGTTGCATATCTTGTAATCTGTAGTTACCATTTAAAACCAGCGACATGTAATGATAACTGCCAGACTCTTATTTTTGTTGTAGTGATTGTTTTTAAACCAGTAATACTATTGTATTATTCATAGTAACCAGTCAGCTACCAGCTAACTCGACAGCGAAAGTAAGTCACTTCAGTTAATATATTGTATTATAACTAAGGTTTAAATCCTAGCCTTCGACTGAACGAATGTCTGTCTGTCTGACTGTCTGTCTGTCTGTTTCAGTCTCTGGCTGACAAATCACATGAATCATCATTACCCAATGCTTCTGGACATTAGTAGTAAATGCTTTAAGCCCAAACCCGGCCCTCGCCCAGAAAGCCCCTAACCTGCCTGACTCAGACGGTAATAAAAATGTCGATTGGCTTATATATACAATAATAAATAATAATTGTACTGACTGAATTTGAATCAAGTGTCCTTCCCGGGAAGATTCTCCCCGCCCTCGCCGTCAGTGTCGTCCGCCGGAGATGTTGGAGTCAGAACCGCCCCATCGCCAGCCGGGGCCACTGCCGCCGGGGCCGCATTGCCAGCCGGGGCCACTGCCGCCGGGGCCGCATTGCCAGCCGGGGCCACTGCCGCCGGGGCCGCAGAGGCCACTGCCCCATCGCCAGCCGGGGCCACTGCCACCGGGGGCAAACCATCCTCAGTGCTCAGGGGTCACTGTCAAACAAGGTAAGATCCATGTTATTTCATGTTTAACTACGAAGTAACCAGCTACCTGAGTCTACGATCAATTCAATTAACTTGACTTAGGAGATGTATTAATTACTACAGTCATATCAAAAAAATCGTTAATTATTATATTCGATCACAAAGTTTGACTTGATATTTATCTTTAATAGGAACAGTTAAATTAAATTTTAATTTACCTACGCATAACGTAACATTTAGTAGTAAGTTGACAAGTGATTAAAGTTCAGAACTCTTGTCATTTCTCACACATAGTGTTTGTTAGTTACTGAACTAATGACATTGTTTAATAACTTGTCAATATGACTCATGGAATCTGAGAGTGAATACAGGATGCAGACATCTAAATTATTTACCGCCTTAACTGGAATCTGGGTCCCGCCTTCCACTGCTTGTGGGCCCGCTTCTGCTTCCGCTTCAGGTCGTGCGCTTTACCACCCATGGAGTCAGCAGCCATCTCGGGCGCCCATGCATCATGCAAAAGCCCTGACTCCGATCTTAATTCCGTTACGTTAGATTATTATTGCTGTGACTTTCAATAATGCAATTTGCTGGGTATCGCAGTGTCACTGTATGCATGAAGTCTGAATCAGTCTGAATTACTTTTTATAATAATACTATTTAATTTAAATTTACTAATACTGTTACGGACCTTTTGTAATGTTAGTTAAATCAGTTTATCGTCGTAGTGAAACTCTTCGGACTTCTGGCCTCAGTGAGTGCACCTCACTGCCGAAGTTTGAGCTGTGCAACAGCTGACTCGGATCGGAGGTGGACTTAGACTGTGAGTGACTCTCAGATTATTGAATTGATCCGTCACAGCTTAGACTAGATTGATTCCGATTGAAATTAGTCGGCGAATGTTGTAATTTCGGACTTCTGTCTTAGAGTCTTAGTCTATCATGAACAATGAACAAGGAGTCCCGTCAATAATTGTAGCATATTTAATCGGCATGATGGGCGGGTGCAACGCCAGCAAGGTAGTAGAATACGTTACTTACTAATTCGATTCGGGACTGACAGAACTCAATTCCATGAATGAAGAAGGCAAATGTAGACTGTACAGTACTGCGTCTCTCAGACGTCTCAATCTCGAGAAGATATGTGTTTCCATCCGCTGCAGGTGTAATTCATTTTACTTAGACAATGAGACAGAAATCCCAGATCTATTCAATTGATGATTCTTACCGAGACTCCAAGCATGACAATGACAAGTTTCAATGACTGACTAAGACTAAGGCTTCAATCCGCAGATTGTCTGCATGAGTCATTGTTATTACACTTGTAACTTAGAAGTGTGACATTGAAATGACATTAATGATGACGAGTTAACAGCACCTGACCGAGGGTCCTGACAACTCTAATTCAATTCAGACTCAACTAATCAATAAAGAACGGCCTGTTCAGTTCAGTTCTGTCGATACTGGTCTCAGGACTCGACTCGATTCTCAATAAATTAAAGGTGACGGTTTGAGTGTGTTAGATATGATTCATCGGTGGCGGGGGCTGCGAGAGTTAGTTGGGGTTGACACTGCAGTGAAGGATGCTTCTTTCAATCTTTCAGTGTAGTTTCCTTTGATTTGGCATCTAAATTACTACTTGACTAAAGTTCTAAGTCAGGGTTTGGGGTTTTATTTTTATTGTTATATTATTATTATTATTATATTATGAGGGTGTCAAACTCTCGGA
Source organism: Symbiodinium sp. CCMP2592 (assembly GCA_905221615.1). NCBI lineage: Eukaryota > Dinophyceae > Suessiales > Symbiodiniaceae > Symbiodinium > Symbiodinium sp. CCMP2592. The sequence goes on along the minus strand of CAJNDT010000569.1, from coordinate 616,870 downwards.
AGGGCTGGGCACAGGAGCACCGATTACGTGTTGAGGTCGAGGTCCAGTTTAAAATTAAGACATGTTGCTAGGGTTTCCGGGTTTTATCGAGTGGTTCAGGATTTAGTGCAGAACAGCATGAAATTGAAAACCCAATGATTCATACCCGCCAACTGAATGCAACAACCTCACCGAATTATTGCATAAACCACGCAAAACCCTCGATCCCAAACATCAACCCAACACCCCAGTAACCCTGAAAGCCCAATCACAACAACACCATCACCACCGGTACTACTAACTACGTCTACGACTGAGCAGTAGAGGTAGAAGTACTAGTAGTCGGACTACTAACTAGTACTTCTACCTCTACTGCTGCTACTACTACTACTGCTACTACTGCTACATACTACTAGTACTACTACTACTACCACTACTGCTACATACTACTAGTACTACTACTACTACTACTACCACTACTGCTACTAATAATACTGCTACTAAGTACCACTGCTACTACTACTACAACTACTACTACTACTCTACTACTACTACTACTGCTACTACTACTAACTAGTACTACTAATACTGCTACTTACTAAGACTAACTCCTACTACGACTTCTACCCATTGATTGCCGGTTGCTAGTACTGTACTACTTGCTACTATTACTTCTACGACTACTACTACTACTACTACTAGAAATACTACTACTACTACTACTAAGTACTACTACTACTACTACCACTACTAGTAGTAGTAGTACTACTACTACTACTCCTGCTCAGTTACTACCACGTATTATTATTTCTACTACTACTACTACTACTGCTACTACTACTACTTACTATTACTAGTATACTAGTAATTACTACTACTACTACTGCTAGTACTGCTAGTAGTAGTACTACTACTACTACTAAGTACTACTGCTACTGCTTCTACCACTACTACTAACTACTACTACTACGACTACTGCTTCAACCACTACTAGTAACTACTACTACTACTACTGCTACTACTACGACTACTACTACTACTAACCACTACTACTACTACTACTACGACTACTACTAACTACTACTACTACTACTACTACTACTACTACTACTACTACTACTACTACTACTACTACTACTACTAACTAACCACTACTACTACTACTACGACTACTTTCTCTACTACTACTACTACTACTACTAGTTTGTTTTACTACTACTATTACTACTACTACGACTACTACTACTACTACTACTACTACTACTATACTACTACTACTAAGACTACTACTAACTACTGTTACTACTACTTTTGATTAAAAAATAGTACTAGTACTACTACTACTACTAACTACTACTACTACTACTACTACTACTACTACTACTACTACTACTACTACTAACTACGACTACTACTGCTGTATTTAAAATACTACTTAACTTACTGCCAGTACTGTTAAACTGTGAATCGACTGCTTGCTACTAACGCTAACCACTACTCCTACTACTACTACTACTAAACTACTACTACTACTACTATTACTACTACTACTACTACTACTACTACTACTACTACTACTACTACTACTACTACTACTGCTGACTGACTCTGACTGACTAGTACTACTACTAAATATAATAATAATAATTATAATAATACTTCTACTACTAGCTAATTTTAAGTTACTGGCTGTGACTATCATGACTACTGGCAGAGGTTCATGAGCTGCCTGACTGATCGTTGCTGTTTCCTGGCCTGAGTCTCAGCAAATGGCAGTCGGCCATATTATAAAAAAGTTATGCATATAATATTTTATTCTAATATATTTCACACTGGTAACCGCTGAGTTAAAGTAACCACACAGTACAGTATCAACGAATTGTTGAAGCTAAAACTTTGATTTGGCTCGAATCTCATGTGATTCATCCTTGAATATCGGTATTGAATGTTCCTTGGTATTTTATTATCACTTCTGTACCTGCTGAACGACTATCCTTGACAAGACTCCAGGACTCCAAAGCAAATTTCAACGGCTGTGAGTGTCGAGCTGCTTAGCAGCAGTAGTCACTGAAGCTACTTGCCAAATAATAAACGACATTTATTTAAACATATCGGTGCATCAGTTACAGTTATTATATATTATATTCATGTAGTACTGTCTCTTTGTTGAATTGTTCTTACTTTTCCTTATAAAACTGAATATTTAATTATTTAATTACATGGATATCGTCAACTGTAGTAGATAACTAGTTATGATTCTTTGTTTAATACATTAGTTGAAAGTTATATATTCTATGAATCGGGTGAACGAGAATCCTGAGAACAATGACTCCACAATTGTTCTGTTTGAATGACCAGGATATTATTCTAGTAACACAATGTAACATCTTCGCCTTAGTTATACTTATTACTTGCAGAATTTCAGATCATTTTCATCAGCAATTAATAATGATGGCAAGTGTTTGATCTAAGATTTCGTTGGCTTCTGAACTAATTAATTAATAAATAAACTATTCTATTCGTTTCTCCTGAATGCTGAATCATTGACACACCATATATTCAATTACAAATTTACTTTAAGTCAACAAGTTGAACTATAACTATAACTCACTTGTATTATTTTAATAATCAATCTCTCTGCTAACACTTAACTAACTTAGTACTCGACAGTTGCAGGCCCCGCAGACCCCTGATATTACTAGACTTTAGTCGTGACTAATGCTAGCACTTGAATGAATATGATTCTCTGATTTGGTAGACCAGATACTCAATTGATTAACCAATCATATCTGATATATAATTAATTACATATAATATTATATCCCAGATTCATCCCTGAAATTTTGAAGTTTATTAATAAACCAGGCTCCTCGGTCCTCCGTCGATGCCAGCAGCCAGGCAGCACGTCGGCAGCGGCGGGGAGGGCCACGAGGGTTTTCACGCCCCGGGCCGAGTCGTGGTCGTCCAGAGGTGTCCCGGTGGGTGGACAACGGACAGGGCAATCATTCATTATTGACTGACATCGGAATGCTAACTTGACTTGTAGTTCAATACATATTACGAACACGCAGGTACAAATTAAATAAACATCCTGCACATTAAAAAAGCTGAGTTGTCGATTAGAGTTTGTTCAGAAACTGAAGTTTGCAACCTAACTGGTAATACTTCTAGTTCTGAAGTTCAATGTTAAACAACTGTTAAACTGTTAATTGATTTTGTTTCTGTGTTTGAACTGTCTGCTGGCTATTTACTTATTATTAAATTATTTACAAACGAGATCATCTTACTTTACTTGGTTGGTGTGGGTGTATCATACATAATTCAACATGTTAGTTATATGATATATAATTATTTTACAAGTTTATAACATACTCGTGCTATGGCAACGTAAATAATGTCCTGTAGCTAAAATTTATGTCGTCTTGTCTTTAGTAATTAGAACAGTTAGAAGAGGTTAGTTAAATGTATATTTAATTATAATACATCGACTTATTATCAGCAGCTGGCTTAAGAACATGATCATGTTAGCGGTGTTTGTTTCGATTCGAATTAGCAGCATTTAGTTTCAAGTCGCTGCGGGCTTACCCATGCCCGACGACAAACATCTCTGGAGGAAGAGTGCAAAACAACAGCACAACAACTGCAACAACTGCAACAACAACAACAACCCCACAGCCACAGCAGGAATCAACAACAACGACTGCAACACACAACAGCAACAACCCAGGCCATAACAATCCAAGACTAACTAAGTCACACATATACTACTACATTGTCTCAACATCAGACATCAGCAACAGCATCACTGAGTGATGTTGCCAAATCACACGACGACGACAACAACAACAATGAATCCACAACAACCACGACTACAACAACAATGATGACGACAACGACAAACAACCACCGCAAACAACAACATCACCACTAACAACAAGAAATGAGGAAGAACAATAACAACAAGTACGTAACTTCAACAGCAAGTAATTACAACAGCACGTTTGATTAAAATTAAAAAAATAAAGACAGCAAGTTGTAGCAACAACAACAACAGTCAACAAGCTACCAACAACAACAAGTAACAAGCAACAACACCAGCACCAGCTCACCACAACGACAACACCACCACCGAAAACAACAACTGAGCGGCGACAACCACAACCCAGCTGACCCAGGACAGCAATGCAACATGAACAGCCACAACAACTACTGCTAAACACCATCAATAATGAGCAATCGACAACTTCAGCAACTGCAACAGCATCGGGCGCAACAACAAGGACACACCGACACCAACATGACTCAAATGACCGTGACTGACAAACTGCAGCAACAACAACAGCAGGAGCAACAACAACAAACAACAGCAAGTAATACTACGACAACTACTCCATTTCTGTTTCATGTCAAATGAGTCGCAACGACGGCAACAACTACGACAGCGACTGTTATTTAATTGATAATATTAAGTTAATAATTAACTTAACTTATTAATTAATAGCAGAAAATTTGAAAATACTTTAGTCTTAATTAATTAATAAATAAATAGTACGACAACACCAGCAACAACAATGACAATGCCATTGACGACGTGTGATAATCTGAGCTGAACGATGAATAAGTTGAGTGTTGAACAATCAGATCAATAAACCTCAATTAATTATGGTCAAAAAACATGACTGACTGACTGATTAATTGATTGATTATGTTGATTGATTTGTTGATTAATGACGATTGATTGATGATTGAAATCGATTATTAGATTAGATGGGTTACAGATTGTGTCAATGTTTGAATGACTCTGTCAACCCATCAGTCATCTTTACTACTGAAACCTAATTTTTTAAATTTAATTAATTAATTTATACATTATTGTCATCATCACCCGAGTCCGTTCTTGCCAACGGGCCCGTTTTTTGCACACCTGGCACTGCCAGTGGCAGGTGTGCAAACTTAAACTCCGGATGTTTATGATAGAACATATAGTGTGACTCAGTGGTTGTGGCACCGGGGGAATTCTCGGACCCTGTACTGTACGCCACTGAACCACTGAAGTCACTTCAATTTCAACCCTTCAGTGCATAAATTATCTAGTCGTCATCATTGTCGACGTCAGACTGAGTCTGTGACACGTGAGTGGCTGTGGCACCAGGGATTTCTCACCTGGTACGCCACTGAACCACGACGTGTCGTCAGGTGAGTGGCTGTGGCACCAGGGATTTCTCACCTGGTACGCCACTGAACCACGACGTGTCGTCAGTGGCCGTGTGTGGCACCGGGGATTTCTCGCCCGGTACTACTGCACTGAACCACGATATGTCGTCTGTCAGTCAGTGGCCGTGGCACCGGGGATTTCTCGCCTGGTACGCCACTGAACGCCACTGAACCACGGTGTGTCGTCAGTGGCCGTAGCACCGGGGATTTCTCGCCCTACTACACTGACTGACGTGTCGTCTGTCAGTCAGTGGCTGTGGCACCGTGGCACCGGGGATTTCTCGCCCGGTACGACACTGAACCACGATGGCACCGGGGATTTCTCACCCGGTATGCCACTGAACCACCGAGCGACGTGTCGTCAGTGGCTGTGGCACTGCACCGGGGATTTCTCACCCGGTATGCCACTGTGGCACCAGGGATTTCTCGCCCGGTATGCCACTGAACCACCGAGGCACTTGTCGTCGTCGCTGAACTTCGTGGTCAGTCAGTCAGTGGCACCGGGGATTTCTCGCCCGGTACTCGATTGACTGAGCTGAGCCACCCAGCAACCCCATCAGGTGAGCGCTGTGGCACCGGGGATTTCTCGCCCGGTACACACCACTCACCGAGCTCGAGGTGCTGTCTTCGGTCGCACCGGGGATTTCTCGCCCGTACCGCCACCGAGCTTGTCGTCGTCTGTGGCACCGGGGATTTCTCACCCGTACCGCCACTGTGGCACCAGGGATTTCTCACCCGGTATGCCACTGTGGCACCGGGGATTTCTCACCCAGTATGCCACTGTGGCACCGGGGATTTCTCACCCAGTATGCCACTGTGGCACCGGGGATTTCTCACCCGGTATGCCACCGTGCGTCGTCGTCTGTGGCACCGGGGATTTCTCGCCCGTACCGCCACTGTGGCACCGGGGATTTCTCGCCCGGTATGCCACCTGGCACACCCACCGGGGTTTACACACCCGGTACGAGTGGCCAGATCAAACTCCGAAGTCAGAACCTGAACCTGAATGTCTGAAATCTGAACCCCCTCATGCTGCGCCTGGGTTTAAGGTGGTCAGGGTTACTAAGAGTATAAATAATAAAGCCTACAAGTTATTTCAGTTTAAGTTCACTGTACTAAGTAACTCAGTCTCTCTCGGGTTAGTCATTTTCAAATATTAATATATTCATGCTATTATTATATTAATAACCCACTTAAACTTAGGTCTGAGTAAATGTCAAGCAGTGGGGCTCGGGTCGGCTCGGATCAGGCTGTAGGGTCTGGTCTAGTCTTAACTTAATTAAGCCAAACTGACACTTCTCTACTGATACTTACTTACGGATTTCTCAGATGGTCTTGTGTCTACTATTATAATTTACTGTAGTAGCAGTATTGCATTACTATTATTGATTGTCAATCCAGTCTCGGCATAAAAGATTAAGTTCAGGTTCGCTGCGGTTCAGGGTTGGGGGGTAGTATTACGTTAATCATAATTACATTATTATAGTTAGTTAGTTACTTAAGTTAAGGGCTCCGGACAGTCGCGCCGCACCACTGCCACCGCTGCCGGCTGAAGCGCTTGGCGGATTCAGGTGAGGCTTGATTATGATTATTATTCAAGGATCACAGGGGCTAAGTCTGGACAACAAGTACACTTTAGATCGGATTAGAGATGGAACTGGATGAATAGATTAACGTATTGGCCACTAGGCAAGGTAAGAAGATTTTAGTATTTTCTTAGATGGACTTCTGTTGTACTGTACTGCATAACTAGTATGTGGTTATAGTTAATCACTGACTGAAACACATGGGTGTGGCATTTGTCTCACGGGATGAGAGAAATAATGATGCACTGCTGATGAATCACTGTTTTACTAAATTTGATTAAGGACTTCCCAACACCAATGCCCTGAATCCTCAACACCAAAAGTTATCCACTTCTGTGCTCTAGAGGAACTACAGGTCAGGGCAGGTCTTGCAATACTACTAATACCACAATCACAAAGATGTCTGCCAATGGGGGGGCTTATTTATATCAGAGACTGTGACCGACCCAGACCCTAGCAATTCAAACACTAATCCTCGAAAACCCTTGGCCCAAGACCCTAACTTAAAACCCCCCACGTTTAGGAATGTTCAACATAATTATTTATGGTCCCCAAACTGAACATTACTTACTTGTACATCACAAAATCCCCCTGCACCGACCGCAACCGTCATCCCTCAAGCCCTGAACCTACTATCCCTAGACCTTATGTCAACATCCCGACCTGAACCCGCAACCCTAAAACCCTTTATCCCTCAAGCTTAACATCCTAAACCTTTCACCCTACTAAAGCCCTAAGTTCAGGCCTTCAGGCTGGGCAGATGTAGACTGACACAGGACCAGGAGAGTGAGTGAGACAAGGGCAGCATCAAGCGAAACAGCAGCAAATTGTCACGTTTTTACTTCTGATGTCAATGTCAATGACTGAAGGAACATCTCAAATTGTTTCAGCAATTGAAATCACAAAGTGGCATAGAGGTTTCAAAATCAATGAAACATAATAATAACAATGAAATCAAAACATACCCTGTGCAAATTAAGTCCAAAGCAATTGTCAGTCTTACATTTCGTGCATCCATAGTCCTGAGGTCCTTTGGCAAAGTGTCAGTGTCATCATGCTTTGTGTCAGTGACTGTATGTGTGTGTGTGGTTGGCTCCTAATGCACATCAACTTAGTAAGTTGATCTGCATGATTCACGAATTTGTGTGAGTAGTATCAGAAATAATATAACAGAAGGAGGAATGTAGTAATCGAAATCACATTTTCAAACAATAGGCAGAAGTTTGCAACAAGAAAAGTAGTAATAGTTGTAATAGCAGCAGTAACAGAATATAATAATTACATTGTGTAAAACATAGTAATAACAGTAATAATAACAATAATAATTAATAATACTAATAATAGTAATAATAATAGTAGTAATAATAATAATAGTAGTAATAGTAATAATAATAATAGTAATAATAATAATAATAATAATAGTAATAGTAATAATAATAATAATATAATAATAATAATAATAGTAGTAATAATAATAATAATAGTAATAGTAATAATAATAATAATAGTAATAATAGTAATAATAATAATAATAGTAATAATAATAATACTAATAAATAATACTAATAAATAATACTAGCAATAATAGTATTTCATAGTATACTTTAAATAAGAACAGTACATAAATACACGGGGCCCCTGCAAACCCAATTTTGCTTCTCAAAGCCCCGGCGTCCAGAACGCCCCGCCCCCCCAAAACTCTCTGAAAAACGGCGGCGCAAGGACGTCCGCAATAGCGGCTGGGCGCAAATGCCCCCGTACCGGATGGTACTGAAACACAGCACGCTCCACATAGCGGTCGAACTTGCCCGGTTGATCAAGGATGGCAGCACGGTCCTCCATTTGGCGCCACTGCCCTTCACGAAGAATCCAAGTCGACCGAAGGTAGCGACCAGGCGGCAACGCGGAAGGCGGCCCCCGCAGCATGCGCGGGAACTTGACAACCAAGATGGGGTCCACACTGTCATGTTCTTGCAAGCCTTCCTTACTCGACAATCCAGCGCGATACAACACCTGAGGGAGGATCGGCGTCTGCGTGTAAGGAAAACAAGGCACCTCGCTCTTGAACGAGTAATGCTGTTGGCCCTTCTCATCCGTGCTTTGTGTATGAGTAGGGCGCATCAGATCCATAATCTCTTGGGAGCCAATGAGGGCCGGCGGAAAAATGTTGATGAGCTGACACGCATGTGTCCAGGACACAGAATCCTTGAACGACTTGGTGTGTATGTCCGCTGACATCTTGGCAGTGACCTCATAGGCAAGAGAAACGTAACCTTCCTGAAAGATAGAATGCATCCATCCAATGCAGATGCCGTGGGTACGTTCCAAATGACGCATAGTCGGATTCTTGCCCGTGCGAATCACCCCGATCATGGTCTGGTTGTCGTCGTAGAAGACGAAGTTGGGGTCTTGCCCCCCAAGCTGCTGCCACAACGTGATAGCAGGCAATCCAAGACGTGACATGGCAAAGTCGGCCGCGACAATCTCGGCCTCAGGTGTGGAATGACTCAAGCACCCCTGCCTTTTGCTAAGTCCCGCCAAGGGAAATCTTGTGTGAGAACCTTGAATGTGCAAGTGAGCACCGGAGGTAGATTTCAAACTTTCTCCACAACCTGCATAGTCCGCATCTGCAAACAGCCCGATGGACGAGTCCTCCAAGGAGTTCCCGACCCATCCAATCATCATGTGATGTTTGGACTGGTGCACATAGGCCATGAGATGATGAAGAAGAGCATCCTCCTTCTTGGTCCATTTCGTGATCTTGCGTGCGAGATTGTTGATACTGCGCAGAAGATCAAAGCGGCAAATGCGCGCGGCATAAAGCAATTTCATGAGAATGCTTGCTGCCTGCGGAGCAAGTGCACCGCGATTAGCCTCGTTGATCTCCTCTTCCTCTGGCGCCTTGGGAATAGGTGGAGGCGGAACAAGCCGACCATCCTTATCAACAGGCATGGTGTGTCCACACCACGTGCATCGATGGCTTTTACCTGACTGTGCCGGAGCGCGAGCTGGGTGATTCTTAGTCTCCTCAGCCGGACTCGGCGATGGTACCGTCTTGAATTTTGTCGGATCGAACCCAGTCACGTCGCAGTACTTCTTGACTGTCATGTCCAGGTACGTCTCCATGTCGTAGGTAACGGTCTGCACCTTCGTTTTGTCATGCAACGTTGCCTCGCCCTTGGAGATGCGACAACCCAGATACAAACCTAGTGGCGTTTCTTCTTCCAATCGAAGTTCTTGGCGCAGCATGTCCCAACCCTTGGGCAGGTTCTCTTTGGGTCCTGCCATCTTGAGATCATCCACGTAGATGACAAGTAAGAGCTTCATCTGCGGGTGGAAATACAGTGATGGCCATTCGTCGCCAATCGGCTTGAATCCTACTTTCTGTACCGCGGTATGGCAATGTTGTTCCCACATGGTTCCTGCATCAGGATGTCCATATAGGGCTTTGATCAGGCGACACACAGGTCTACGGAATTTATGCCTTTTCGCAGATGGATGCCAGGCTTCATCAGGCAGTTCAACCCAACATGGAGTGCCCGATAGTCTCGCCTGAATGTATGCTTGGATAGCATCCGCCATCTGGACATCGTTGCCAGGAAGGCATCCGTAATAATCTGCCCACCGTGAGGCGTCAAACGTAGCCGGGGAATTCCCCAAATCCTGAAACAATGCGGCTTCCATATTCTGATCTTTGACCTGATCACCGAGTAGTACACCTCGCCCTTTGAACTTCCTGGCAGGATCGTCCTCTTTGAGCTGATAGTTCTTCTCGTATATCAGTCCATGTACTCGCGCCATATGTACTTTCTCACCTTTCTTCTTTGCCTCAGCGACGACGTCGTCATATTCACGCGTAGTTGAGAAATCAAACACCTCTTGGTCCCACAATCCCTTCCATTCTTTCATGAAAGCTTCCATGGCCTTGGGGTTGTTGACCATCTCCTTGCGTGTGACGGGTCGAGTGACCATGGCATTGAAGCATGATCCTCCTGCATGATTCTTTTCCCGATGTACGTTTCTGTGAGAAGTCGTACACGGCATAGACGGAATCCAGTTATCATCCATGACCATATGCGCCGGAACAGCCGGCACGACGTCTGACAAGAATTGTTCTTGTGTGTATTGATCCACATAGGACTGTGCCCAGGACCATCCATCGTCGTCGTCAATGGACACGTTGAGTTGCAGATCAATTTCTTCACATGGAACAATCTTGGGAAAGATCATGTTGTCCAAAATCTTGGTGACTATCTTCTTTCCTATCACAGCCTTCTTCCGGTCCTTCTTGGCAACTCGAGCTTTGTCTCGCTTTTCTTTCTTGTACGCTGCCTTCTTCTCCGCTTCACTCATTTTCTTCCATGCTTCCGGAGAATAGGAATGGATAGGTCGCCGTGTAGGAAGGGTTCGTCGACCGTCGCTTCGGATCTTGTATGGAACTCCCCTTTTATCGATCTTGCAGGCTTCACCATCATCAGTGAGATATACAATGCCGTCCCCTTTCTTCCCCGTACTCCAATGTTCAATCTCCTCAGGAGCCAACTTCTTTTCTTTCAAGATCTTAATGATCTCTCCAGGTTCTTCGATGTCTCCTTCGGGGATGAGTCTACCGGTTGGACCGACTTCGCGGGGCGATCGTCGATCTTTCCCAGTGACCTTTGGTTCAGAAGGAGGCGGTGCTGCACGTAGACCTAGCTCTTCGTCTAGTTCTTCGAGTCTTTTGTCTCCTATAGCATCAATAGCTTCATGTTCTACTGACTTGAAGACTTCGCCAGACGGCTCCGTCTCTATGTCAGATGGATCTATGTCCTGTAAGTCAGGATCTTCTCCGGGATCCGGTGGAGGAAGAAGACCATCTTGATCATCATCATCCCCGTTGCCACCATTTCCTCCAGGCGGACCGTCGTCCCCGTCATCGACGTCTTTTATCTCCTTGCCAGCGAGGTCAACGTTGTCCCTGAGTCCCTCAATGGTTGAGTTCATCCTCTCGTACTCGGCTTTCAGGGGAAATGTTATCTCCTCTGGGAAGTAGATAACTTCTGTCTCGTACGGTCTCATCAACTTCCTGGGAACAGATGCGTCCATCGACAAGTTCGCATTGGCAAATTCCTTCATGTCCCAAACGCGATACTTCTTGGACCATCCTTGACCAGCAGTGATGATGTATCCGGCGAAAATGCCTGGGATCCCCTTTGGATCGAACTTGTTGCCATATGTCTTCGGCCTTGTATCCGTCGGCTTGAAGAAGACTTTGGCCCCAAACGGTATGGCTTTTCCCTCGAAGTCCTTTCCAGTCATTCGTTTCCATGCTGAATCACCATCACCCTCCACGTCTTCAATGTTGAGGTTCTGCATCACGCAATTCAGCGCAAATGACCAGTATTGGCGGGCAATCCGGCGTGTAGCTTGGATGCTGCGACTGTGTTGATCACTTCTTGATTTGATCGTTCAGCGAGTGAATTGTTACTGGGTTTCCCTGGAAGGGAATGATCTATCACGATCTTCAACTGCGCCATAGCTGAATCGAACTCTGGTGCTTCATCACTATACGCCATATGAATCTTGCGTCTTCCCATTAGGCGTCTGATGGCCATGACGACCTCGTCAGTATTCCTTGAAGCCGTGGGAATTGCTGCGATCATTTTGGTGGCGATGTCTCTGATGACTAGAACTTCACGTGCTCCATCATCGAGTCCGATACCTGCTTCGGCGGCCTTGCGCATATCGAGGAAGTCGAACGTCACAAGATCCCCCCAGTGTTTGATCACACGTTGAAACGCACCTCGTTGTGTCCGCAAGTGCTTCATCTTCGCGCGTATGCACGATTCACAATATGGATTGCGGTAGCGATGAGTACACAGATGTGCCAACGTCTTGGCTTCGGCTTTCAGTGTTCCGACTCTGGCCTTGCGGCTCGGCGCACCGTCGCCTTCCACATCAATGATCACCTCATCGTCACCGTCCAATGGAATTTCACCCACTCCTTTTCCTTCGTCGTCGTCCGGAGGTCGTCCGGCCTCGGACTCTGGTACTTCTTCTATAGGAGGTTCTTGGGGTTCAGGATCAGGAGGTCGTTCATGATCGTCACCTTCTTCTTCTGCTTCAATTTCGCTCGGTGCAGCTTCAGCGGCAGCTGCGACATTGACGTCAACATCACCCGCGGTTAGCACACCCTTGAAGATTTCGGTGATCGCTTTGGCCTCCGGATCATCATGAACCAGTGACTTGGAACTCCCGGCGCGAATGTACGGGATGTCACCGTTCACGAACAGAGATATTCTCTTGCCCTGCGGGTTGATCATGAATGGTTCCCTTCCGGGTGGCCACACAAACCCGTAGTTGAAGTTCATGCATCTTTTACCTATGGAAAGCACCGACGGTGTGTCATCCAACACATAAGCATTGATCGGTTCCTCGAACGACTCAGTCTGGAAATTCGACACGAGATCGGTATCGGTGATTCCATTTGCTGTCTGAAATGATATGGGCTCTGGAGTCACGAGTGTCTCGAGACTATGCTTCTCGATCTTCTTCTGAGATATGAGGTCGTGGCCACACCCAGTGTCCATGAGAAATTTGATCTTCTTCTTGAGGATGACTGGTTGAACCATGCATTTGAATACACCTTGATTGATGATCCGTTTGCTGTGCGCAGCATCGAGTTCACGCTCAACGATGGAATCCTCACCGTCGTAGAAGGAAACTTCTTCCACCCGAGACGTTCCTGGGATTCGTACGAATGAAACTCGATCTCCGCATTGATCATCATCGTCGTCAACCATGTCTCTCATGATCTGTGCCCTCAATCTCGCTTTGTGCTTGGCGAATTCCAAATTCACGGCGCGATCCTCATTGTTGACAAGCGCTTCCATGTCGACGTACTTCACCTTCCGCTCCTTGTCCTTCTTCGATCTTCTAGGACACGAAGAAATGAACTTCACGTCATCGGCGAATGTCACATTACGCTTGATCTCTTTTCGGGTCGACGTAGTCGGTCCCGAGGATTCGTCGTCTGTTGAACAATCCGAATCAGCGTCGCTGTCAACGGATGGACAATCTGACTCCTCCTCATCTTGTCTTGAAGATCGTTTCCATATAGCCGGGGCTGATGGATTCCACCTTCGGCACAATCTGATGGCGGGTGCCGCAGGGAGTGCCTTGGCCTTGGCATTCGGCTTCGCTGGAGCTGCCTTTGCTTCGGATTTGGCTTTAGCTTTTGCCTTTGGTTCCGGAGCTGGGGTAGCTGCTGCCTCATGCTTGAAAGGACAATTCTCTCTTGAGCACGAGCCTGTGTTCTTGAACGAGTAGCATATCCTATTTCCTCCTCCTCCAGACGGACTTGGAGTTCTCGTCCTCGGCGTAAAGGGTCGCTCTGGAGTCTTCTTCGAGTGACTGAATGGGCACTTGTCACCATTTCGACACCCTGCATCTGTGAAATGGAACTTGCAGCGGATTTGCTTCTTGCTCTTGTCGCCTCTGTTGTCCGCTGACTCACTCCTCGTCTTCTTCTTGGGCTTTGGCTTGGTCTTCGCATGACTCTTCGCTTTGCTTTGAGGTAGTACAGGTGTTGCTTTATCCGGCTTGGTCGGCGAAGCCTTGACCTTTGCGGATGGAGCTGCGTTAGGCGTTGGTTTCTCAGGTACCTTGGCCGGTGCAGCAAGCAAATCCTTGCCCTCAAGCATCTGGCGCAAGCCAATTTGGGTCTGAGTGAGATTTGATTGTTCTCGTCTCCGCATGATGGTACGGTCGATGATCTTCATCAGATTGTCGTACGATCGGTCTTCATGATTGTAGGGCAAGTGTTCGTAGTGCATGCCCAACTCCATCTTCATTGCGGGCGAGTCCTTGATCTTGCTGTACAAGCAATCACGGAGAGCTGTTTTGGATGGTATGTCTTCTGGCCTCATCCGTCCCAGAACTTCCAACCACGTCTGCTTGAACGTATGAAGTTTGTTGTCGCCTTGGTACTGGAGCTTCACCAGATACTCGAGAGTGATGATCATGTCGAGACGATCGTGCGTTCGAAAACTTTCATACATCATCGCAATGATTTGTCGTCCTTTGATGATCTTCCCTTCGGGCCTGCTGATGTAATCGTTGGCCTTCCGGTTCACCTCCAGGTACAGATCAGCAGATTTGTCACCACCAGCGCGTAGCATTGCGACCATGGCGATCCCCAATTTGACGTCTACGCTCTTGAACTTCTTGTGTCCTGAATCGTTCAGTGCTTCGACATCAGGGAATGGGTTGAACGCTGGTGCCAGCCATAACATCCAGTCCTCATGATTTGGGTCGGCTGATGCTCCTAAGACATTCGCCGTGCATACGGATCGCCAGTTGTTGAGGTGAGTGAGAGTAGGCCATGGAGGAACGGTCACTTTATCGGCTTCCCTCCTGGAAATTCTCACCTCTGTGACTTCAGGATCTGCGTCTCCATCAGGATCACGCGCATGAGGGTCAGGATCCGGTCAGGTTTGCCTCCACCGCTTCTCTTCTTATCATCATCGTCATCATCAGGCGGATCTGGAGGATCATACCCCGTGCCGGTTCCTTCATCATGCTCTCCCTCTCCGTTCTCGTCGCCAGCTTCATCACCGTCATCGTCTCCATTGTCTTCCTGAATCGTTTCAGCAAATAATCTCCACTCATCACGATCAGCTCTGAGACGTTGTTCGGCTTTCTGGGCCTTGAGTACTTCGCTTCGCAGATCGGCAATCTTCTCTTCGTACCGTTCCGCGACCTCTTTCTCGATCTGACGCCTCCTTGCCTCATGGATAGAATCGTCATAGGCGACAGGGGGACCAATGAGGTCATTGCCCTTCGTAGATGCGATAATGCCGTCGATACCAACAGGTCTTGAGGAGCTGGCAGATGCTGTGGACTTCGATCCCAACATCCCGCGATCCTCCAAGAGTTCACGTAGCTGTCGATCACGCACGGCTGCCGCATCACTTTGCCCATGAAATCCGCTTGGTATGCCAAACAGAGTGGCTGCACAAGGCGTGGAACGCGCATGCGCTGGGCTGCTAATACCTGGCACGTAGTGCTCGGGCATTGCATCCGCCGCCACGATTGGCGTTGAATAGGATTTATTCACCTCACCTTTGATGCGGCCAGTGAAGAAGTTTCCACCGGTAAATGGAATTCCATCCATCGCAAGGTTCTTGTCCTTGTCCGATTCCGAGAATGCGAACTTCTCTTTGGCGACTGGACTAACTTGACTTGGGGACCGTATTTCAGGGGATCGTACCTCACCTCCTACGGAAAATGCAGGCACTACTTCCTTTCCTACGTGCTCCCAGCCAGACTCAGTAGTCCTCGAAGACATGGGCATGCTCGAAGGCCGTGTCACTCCGCCATGGTAGTTGGAGTTCCGTGCTGCCTCCAATTCGCTGCGTGTCCTCGCTTGAAGATCTTCTTGTGCTTTGAGTGTTTTCCTGAGTTCACTCAGCTCGTCGTGCAAGGTAGGCAATGCGCGCCTTGCATGATCTTCATTCTGATGAAGTCGGTCCTCTGCATCTTGCATCCTCCTCACAGCCATTTTGCGGTACTCTTCCTCTTCACCAAGACGTTCACGAAGCCGAAGTCGTTCTTGATCAATGGCTGCGCTGTTCCCAGCTAGCCCTTGGATCTCGTTCACGGCCCGCAACTCCTGATTCTTGACCAAGTGGAATCGTTCCTGCATTGCTTGTAAGGCTTGTTCCGAACTTGCTGTGTTCGACCGGAGGAACAAGTTCTCTCTGGCATGTTCATGAAGTTCATGAGTCAGACGCTCATACTCACGTGCCATAAGCTCACCATCGCCTTGCGCTCTTGCCTCCAGCTGCACAAAGTTAGTGGCTGCTTCCGTGCGAAACACATGTAGCTGCTGAGCCAACTCCTCGGCAACGGCGTGTGCTTGACGTTGTTGAGCAGAGTTCTGTTCATCCATGCGAAACAAAGCTGCTTCATAGTCTCGCTTCATCTCCTGATTGACATTGTTGATGTGCCTCATGGCTAAGCATGCATGGTCACGTTGTCGTTCCAATTCTTCGATGCGAATCCCAGATCCTTCATCTTCTTGTTGCATCTCCTTGATCTTATCCATCAGGGTCTGGACAACTCCTTCGTACTCTTGCATCTGACTGCGATAGTACATCTGCTGCGCAAGGTTCGATGCTTCGAGCTGTTGCGAAATCGTCAGTTCCTGATAGGCATTCGGACCATCGGCTATGGCTGGCGTGGCCACCGATGACGCATCACCACGTGCAGGAATAGTGTCCAGAGTCATATCCAGATCGTCAGCATCGCGTGGTTGATTGGTAACCATCCTATTCCATGTCATGGACTTATCACGCCCACGAGTAGCCGAAGTCCTTGATCGTGCTGAAGAGCTTCTCGAAGATGATGGTCTCGACTTCTTTTCCAAGGTCTTCACTCCTTTGTCCTTGGCCCTGGACGTAGTCCGAGGTGCCTGAAAACCAGACGCTTCGGCTCGTCGTTCTGGAGCCTTGCCCGTCCTCGAACCTGTGGATGTCGGACGCGAAGGCGTAGATGCTCTTGGTAGACTCTTTGCTTTCACCTTGGGAACTGCCTTTGCAATGGCAAGCGCAGAAGATTGACCTTTGTCATCTTCCGTGGAGCTATCAACGGATTGCACCACTGTGTCATCAGCTGTTGACTCACCAACGGCTGGCGCTGCCACATCGGCACCGAAAGTCATTGTCGTATCTTGGCTTGATCCCGAGTTCATTGTGGTCGTAGTAGATCAAGTAGTCGTTGCTGTAGAAAGGCAGAGCCGCGTACGGCTGATAACCTGCGTGGGGGATTGATCTCGATTGTGTTGCTGCTCTCCCCACCAGAGCTGTAATGAATGTAGGTGTGGCTGGCTTGCACTCTCCACAGACTGGACCCTGTCTCTCTCACACTTCCACACGTGCAATCCTATGCAGGCAGAACCGGCGGCCGTTCCTTTTGCACTCGCTGCCGGCGGCGGTTCGTCTGTGCACGGGATAGCTCTGATTGCTCAGGATAGAAGACACATATAGCACTTAGCTATGGGCATTGACTTGAGCCAAACGTTGCGTGGGCGGTCACATAGAAAGGTAAGGAGAAGCGATGCGGTGTGCGCAGCACGTCCACAAGCTTACTCCTAGAGTCGAGGGACGCGTAGCGTGCCCCCTTAGAGTCGAGGGACGCGTAGCGTGCCCCCTTCCCTTGCACTTTACATGGTCTTGCTCACAGCTCTTATAGTGACACCTTAGAACTTGACAAGGCATCGCAGTCCGTTCGCAGGAACCCTTCTGATCCCCTTTGAAAGGAACCCTATATACCCCGAAAGCCCCTCTGCGTTGCAGCTCGGGGCGCCCCACTCCGAGAGCTCTGGAGCGCTCCAGGGAGCTGGAATCGGCTCCTGATAGGGTTTAGGGTTTAGGGTTTAGGGTTTAGGGGTTTAGGGTTTAGGGTTTAGGGGTTTAGGGGTTTAGGGTTTAGGGGTTTAGGGTTTAGGGTTTAGGGTTTAAGTAGTGAATAAAGTTTACCCTAAGGGTCCAGGTATCTCTTTAGGATTGTCCGGAATGTCCTAGGAAGAGTCCTTGGGTGAATCGGCTCCTGAAAGCCGTCTTCGAGTACTTAGAGACTCCAATATCCCTTTTTTTAAGGAATATACCTTAGGTCATATTTGGGATCCTACTATAATTTAAGGTATATTCCTCAACTAAGGGATATTGGAGTCTCTGGGTAGTGAGTCCTTAACGGGATCCATTAAGGAGTCATGTAGGGTTCCTGTAAAGGGATCCTTGTTAGGGTTTAAGGTTTTGGGTTTGGTCTGTAGGGGTGCCTTTAAGGGTTATCTATAAGGATTGCTATAAGGGGTATTATGGGGGTTTAGGCCCCTGAAAAGCGTCTTTGAGTAGGGAGTAGGGATCCTGCAAGGGATCTAAAGGGGTTCCTTTAAAGTGTTCCTTTTTAGGGGTCTATATGGGCTACAACAGGGATCTGACAGGGTACTATAGTATAGGTGAATGGAGTTTCAAGTTCCTTTTAAAGGGTGTCTACAAGGATTACTCTAAGGGGTAATCCGGGAGTAAGTTGGGGGCCGTAGTGGGGTTTCTTAAAGGCTTCCTTCTCAGGGTTTCTTGAAAAGGGTCCTATAAGGGGTAGTGGGGTTTAAATATAGGGGCCTTAATAATTAGAATAGTGTTCCTTTATTGAAGGGGTCTACAAGGGTTTCTATAAGGGCATTGTAGCATAGGGGCCTTAATAATTAGAATAGGGTCTTGGGGTATATTACAGCATGCCATACTTATAGTCGTCTTTGACTGGGGTTCTGTAGGGGTCCCTTTAAAGGGATCCTTAACAGGGTTCTATATAAGGGCTACTAGCTATAACGATACCATAGTACAGGGGCCTTAATAATTGGGTTTAGGGTTTTGGGCTTAGGGCCTAAAGGAACTACGGTGCTCACCGTAAGGGTTTAGGGCTCGAGGTTTGGGGTTTCGGGAGTTTTAGGGTTTTGGGTTTAGGGCTTAAGGGGCTTGAGGGGTGAAGAGTTTAGAGATTGAGGCTTAAGGGTTAATGAGTTTAGGGTTTAGAGCTTAAGGGCTTGGGCTTAGGGCTTAGGGTACAGGCTTTAGGATCTTAGGGTAAGGGTTCCCTGAAAAGGGCTCCTTAAAGGGATTTACAAGTTCTATAAGAGGGTGATTCTTCGGGTCTTGGGCTTCAGGGTTGAGGGTTAAGGGCTTAGGGTACAGGGTTCAGGGCTTGGGGTTCTTTTGGTGCGTGCGCAAAGGGTCATTTTTCAGGCTTCTAACCCAGCCTTCACCATCCGCGTCGGTCGCTGCCCTGTCGTCAGACTCCTCAAGGGTTTTGAGGTTAAGGGTTGTGGTTCCTGGTGTAGGATGGAAGTTAGACTTAGTGTCGGCCAAAAGAGCGCAGTGTTCTGCTCCGACCCTTGACTACTATAAGTCCCTGAAGCCCATACGAAGAAAGAACGTGTTTCACAATCAGCTGGCTTAGATGACAAAGTGGAAAATGATGCCTCGGGGACACACAGACTGTCGTAGAATCTTCAAGACAAAACAGGATTCCTAACCCAGACCCCCGGGGCCTTATACTACTAAGGGTACTCGAAAGGAATCCCCATTAAGGGATCGACTTTTTGGATCCTCCCGGAGGGGCTGGGAAGGAGCACATAGATGATCATAGACGCTGCAGCTCCATGACTCCATGATGCCAACCCCCAGGGTCCAAAGGACCCAATAATCAGGTTCTCGGTTTTAGGATAGTAGGTTTAGTAGGTGAGGATGTCGGAGAGTATATGATTATTAGGTACTTGGACCCTTGGGGCAACCCTGAACCCTAAACGCATAACCCGAAATAAGGAATATACCCAAATTCCCATAGTTTAGGGTCCTTAAGGTAATGCAGGATTTATATCATCAACCGTTGGACCCTTGGGGCAACCCCGAACCCCTAAGCGAAGGGCCAGGTGCCTCCTTGAAATCCAGGAACAAAGCCTAAACCCTAAACCCTAAACCCCTAAACCCTAAACCCTGAACCCAAACCCCTGAGCGAAAAAAAGGTGCCTCCTGGAAATCCAGGAAGAATGCCTCGGGGATGAGTCCCGGCGCGCCGATGTGCCCTCAGGTTCTTGGAGGGTCGGGGGACCTACTAAGTAGTTCCTTAAAGGGATCCTTGAGGGGTTCCTTAAGGGGCTCCTTAAAGGGATCTATAGGGGTTTAGTTTAGGGTTTAGGGGTTACTTGGAGGGTCGGGGGGAACTTACTAAGTAATTATTTTAGAGAGTTATAAGTACCATAACCCCAATTAGGGTCGCTTATAGGGTACTTATAACTCTACTTATTACCTACTGACTAAGTCCCCCGACCCTCCAAGTTGGGCTTAAGGTTTTTAGGGCTTGGGGTTTAGGTTTCAGACTTTAGGGCTGTATAGGCTTTATAGGGCTTATAGGATTTAGGGTGATGGCTTATATGGACTTGGTGTTTTAGGGTTCAGGCTTTAGGGTATATAGGCTTTAGGGCTTTCGGATTTAGGGTTTAGGGCTTAGACTTTAGGGTGTAGGGCTTAGGCTCAGGTGCTTTCATCTGTAGTTGTTTGTGTTTATTGCTTGTGTTGTTTTGGGTGTGTCTAGACTCTACTCCTAAATCCGAAACCCTAAAGCCAAGCTACCTGGACCCTAGATAACCTTGTGTTTTAAGGACTTGCAACTGTAAGGAACGCGTCATAAGGAACCCCCAAACAAGTTAGGTTCTTCAGGGTCCAGGTGCACCCACAGCTAAACCCTAAACCCTAAACCCCTAAACCCGAAACCCACAGCTCAATCGTGTCTCGGTATCATCCCTAGCGGCTCCAACATATACTACAATTATGGAATCAGATACCAGAAGACCATTCTTACTACGGTTGATGATAAAACTCCTGCAGACCCATAATAAGGAATATACCATAATTCCCATAGTTTAGAGTCCTTAAGGTAGTGCAGGATTTATATCATCAACCGTATGGTTTCAGGGGCCTGATACCATAAAAGTAGTATATGTGGAGCCTCTGGGATCTCTCTGGATACTGCTGTGATCTTGCAGGAAGATCTTCTGGTTCCTAGTTTAGGACTCAGCGGCTTTCCTGCTTAGGTTCTCCTTGTAAGGGTTCAAAAAGACCGCGAATAATGTGCTATGTAGGCTAATCTAATATGATATTTGGGAGAGGGTATGATTATAAGGTACTTGGACCCCTTCGGGACTTGCTTGTTGGCCTTATGCAGTGGATGGCTGCTTTCGCTGGTGCCGTCGGCAAGCGGATTGAAGATTGGCAGTTCCGGCTTGTTTTGTAGGTTCGCTTCATGGCAGTTTCCCGGACCCTAGATCACCTACCTTTTTGAGCCTTGTATAAGGAAAGCAGAATAAGGAAGCCGTAAATCGGCAGGTTCGCTTAGCGGCAGCTAGAGATTTTACTGAAGGTACGTGTTGTTTGAAATGTTTACTGCTTCGGCCCCTCGGGTGTAGGCAAAAGCAGCCTACTTTGGGGGGCCTTTAGAGTCTTGGGTTTGGGGTTTAGGGTTTAGGGGTTTAGGGGTTTAGGGGTTTAGGGGTTTAGGGGCTTAGGGGTTTAGGGGCTTAGGGTTTAGGGGTTTAGGGGCTTAGGGGTTTAGGGGTTTAGGGGCTTAGGGTTTAGGGGTTTAGGGGCTTAGGGTTTAGGGTTTAGAGTTTTGGGTTTCGAGTTTTGGGTTTCGAGTGCTGGCGCTGTCGGTGTGCTTCTAGGGTTTACGTTCGGCCTGTGAAGGCCTTCTTGGAGTGCCCCTGAAAGATCACTCCAAGGGTAAAAGGAGGGACCCTTAATAAGGACCCCCAGGTATATACTCTTAATACAGCTATGATATACCCATTATAGAGCCCATTATAGGGTAGGGGTCCCCATTAAGGGTCCCTCCTTTTCCCTTTGAATCACATGACCCGTAGAAGCAGGGGCCCTATACTCTTCTATTCTGGGGGTATATACTCTTTCATTCTGAACCTCATATGGGTAGTTGTCAAGATTATGGTCCCGTTTTGGGTACCCTAAATATTAAGTGCTGTATCACATTAAGGACCCAGAAAGGGACCCTAGTTTTGACAACCACCCATATAATAGTAGAACCTTAGACTCTCTAGGGTACATATTTCGGGCATCTAGGGCGAGGCTTCCAGCTGCCCGTGCTCAAATTGAAAGGGGTTGCGGAGCTTTGAAGGCATTCCTGGCCTACAGGGCTTGCGGTCTTTGGGACTAACATAATAAGGAGGAACCCCCGATTTATGGAATTATCAAGGCCCCTATATAAAGGTTTCGGGATTGAAGACTTTGCCTGCCAGCATCATTGATCTTGATTGAACGAATCGAAAGCAAGACCTCGCACCCAGCGCCTAAACCACAAACCCTAAACACTAAATCCTATACCCTCAAAGCCCTAAGCAGGCTCGATGGCTCAAAACAAACCTAAAGCTCCAAACATTCTCGGAACTTGTTTTCAGCAACATCCCTCAGGGTACAAGTACTTAAACATCGTATAGTCATAAACTCTCCCAAACATTCACCTACATAACTGCGAATAAGCCTTAACCCAAGTACCTTATTAGTGGATCCCCTCGGTGACTGGGGAACCTAAGAGTTTCGAATCCCCCCGTCCCCACCGTGAAACCCTTACAGACCTGGAACGTCCCGCTGATATGTTTAACATGCCCAAACCCTCAACCCTGGACCAAAAAACCCTAAGCCCACCCAAAGCCCCAAACCCCAAAAAGTATCACAAGCCTTCCATCACGAAGATCCTATACCCTAGACCCTGCGAGCTGTATTTCGAAGTTTCCACCGCGCAGGTCTGGGGAACCCCACCCATGGTTCGAACGTCTGACAGCCTCCTGGCCAGCACCTTTGAGCTCCCCAATATAGTACCAGCCAGAAAGTTGGAACATGGATTTAGGAGGAATAGTGCTAGGATCCCTTATACTTTACCTGAAGGGCATGGGCATAATGATGTTCCACCTTTCTCGCTTCTACTGTAGGTTCCTTTGAAGGGGTTCCTTTAAAAGAGGTCTATAAGGGATCTATTGTAGGGTTCTATAATAGTATAGGTAAGATGTAAGCGCCTTTATCATTCGGCTCAGGGGTTCAGGGTTATATACTCGGAATTTGGGTTGTAGGGCATATGGGTATCAGAGCTTTTTCCTAGGTGTTTATGGGTTTAGAGTGTGGCTTTTGTTGGTTTAGCGGCCTTGATACTTGGAAAGGAGTTTGGGGTGATTGCAGACATGAGTTTGTGAATGATATCAAGAAGCCCTAAGGAATTCTGTTGGTAATTATTCAGACCCCTATACTATTTTGGACACAGGGTCTGGGGTGGAGGTTTAGGTTGCTTCGGGTATATATAATTATAGGGCTTTAAAACCTGAACCCTGAGTTAGGCCATCAGGAAAGGTGGGTTGTTGTCGCCGTAGATGTGATAGTACAATTCGTGCCCGCTCATCCTGGCCCAGCCGAGTAGTGGCCTATGGGGCACAACACCATTGTACACATAGCGGCACCAAACCTCGAGCACCTGGAGATCGTATTGGGACTCTGGGCTCAAACTCTCCATGCTGCCATCTTTGCGCATCGCCACAAACTGGTCCCGCAAGTCGACAAGCAGCGGCTTCAGCCCAGTATCCAGAGTAGATTTCGGCCAGAGCGTCGCTGGGTCGTAATTCTGGATCGCCGCGGAGTTTGGGATACGGGTTTACGGGCTTTAGGGTTTCAGTTGCTTGGACTGTGGGGTTTCTAGGGCTTCGAGTTCACGGGTTTAGGCTTCGGAGGTTGGCTGAAGGGTATGATTGAAAACACTGCCCTACCTTTGCCCATGGAGTGCTTGGATACTGTATTGGGGGGCTTAGGATTGAGGATTTCAGAGAGTGTGGGGGGGGTGAGGGTTTTCGGTTCTTGGCGTTCACGGATGTTAGCAAGAGCCTGGCCTGTACCGGAGCAACGTTGCCAGGAACTACTTCGCCATGAACCTATGACTCCTCTCCGGCGAAAAGCCAGGAAGCCAAGAACCGAGGAATCCAGACGGTCGAGAAGCCGGAAAGCTCGGGACCCGGAAAGACAAAAAGCCACAAAACCATGACCCACAGAGTCCATATACACTACCGTTATGGAATTAGGTCCCGAAAGACTATCCCTATCATAATTTTGGGGATATGATTCCAAAACTGTGGTGTACATGGACTGTCGGGGTAAGCAAATGATCTACAAAGAACACCATCACATACACAAGACATCAAACGCAAAATCCCTAAACCGATATTCCTACGGCGTCAGGTTTCGCTAGGGGGCCCCATGATAATGCTGATGACCGACATGCCTGCCATGGTAAAATGGCTTGTAATGAAAAAGGTTTCGCACCGACACAAATTAAGGAGTAAGCTGAGTAAGCATGTCCTTACCACTGTGTAGGATATCCACTGAAGTTAATGCCGCATGTTGTGCGTCAGCGATGGCCGTGCAACTCAGACCAAAAGCCCTGGACCCCTAAAGACGACTATCAGCCCTCTAAGACCTAAACCTCCTAGACCCTAAATGCTAAATCCCTGAACCCTGAATCCCTAAACCCTGCAACCCCTAAGTCACCAAAAACCCCTAAAGGCCCCCCAAAACCCCTAAGTCCCCAAACCCTAAACCCTAAGCGCCTAGAGACGAAACCCTAAATCCCTAAATCCTAAACCCCTAAGGCCCCAAACCCCCAAAAACCCGAAGTCCCCCCAAACCCCTAAGTCCCCCAAACCCCTAAATCCCCCCAAAAACCCTACATCCCACACTGCCGCTTTAGCTTGAGCAGAAGCTGCCGTCGTCCGGGTCACTTGTCCAAGGCTTGCTAGCAACGGAGTCCTTGGCTTTCAGGGTTTATAAAAGGTTTAGGGTTTAGGGCTTTAGGGTTTATATGGGGTTTAGGGTTTAGAGTTTGGGGTTTAGGGCTTGGGGCCTATATAGGTCTTTTTTTAAGTGCAATGGGGCCTTCTTCCGCTGAGGTCCAGCCGGTTTATCTAGGGTTTAGGGTTTAGGGTTTTTTGGTGTTTAGGGTTTAGAGTTTGGGGCTTGGGGCTTAGGGTTTAGGGCTTAGGGTGCTGCCCAGAGAGCCCCCAAAGCGACGAAAGTAGGGTTAAGATGGCTTAAGGTTTACATGTTTGAGGACTTAATAATAATCAGAATAAGGTTCCCTTTCAAGGGTTTTGTACAAGAGCTTTACATATTGGAGTCTACCGGGTTTTAAACGGTTTGTGGTATTCATAAGTTTTGAACAGGGTATCGTCTATGACAGTTGCAATAAAGAGCCCAAATGCCAAGAGGAGTAGCAAATGTTCGCGATTATTTCCTAAACCCTAAACCCTAAACCCTAAACGAGGTTTTTGCTTCCGGGCTGATGTTATGTTTGTTTTAGGGCCTGTGGGTTGAAGCTCGGGGTGTCCTGATAACCCTAAGGGTCCAGGTATCTCTTTGGGAGGGTCCGGAATGTCCTAGGGAGAGTCCTTGGGTCTCCTTTGGGGTCTCAGAACCCCTGCAATTTTGAGGCCCCCCAATGTGTTAGGACCTTTAGGGCTGATATACAAAGATGCCGTAAACCCTAACACCCTAAGGCGGCGAACCCCCAACTAGACCAGAGAGCCCAATAACCCTCAATCAAGGAACGTGCCCGAAATTTTAGAAGCCTGAAGCCCTGAACCGCATCCGGCCGAACACTGAGGCTCCAGATGCAAGGTGAGGAGCGTCCGGAAGCATGCTAGCTAACGCCCCTGACTCTCCTGCAGTCTAATGAGCCCTGCCCTTTGTGGTTCCGAGAACTGTTGGGGCCCGTAGACCCAAACGCCAACCCAAAACCACCAAAAGAATCAGAAGTGATCCCAGCACCCTAAGGTAAAAGCCAGAAAGTTGGAATATCATTATCCTAACCCTTCTATGGTAAATTATAGGGTATCCTACCATGAAACCATATTCCAACTTTCTGGAGTTCCCTGTAGAGCCCTAGAGCCCCAACCCCTTTTTGCCAAAAGGGTCAACTGCTGTCGGTCATTCTGGAAGTTACTGAGGTTTTGGTAGACATTGCTGAGCAACTCCTGGTCAGTCGAATGCAGTATTCAATACATTTATACACATACATGTACAAATATACATGCACGTACATCTACATGTATGTATATATATATATATATACATATGTATGAGGGGAGAAAACTCCTGGCTCGAATTACATAGTGTTGTCTTCGAGCAAGATCAAAGCCCCCGGCCCTAAGCCTGTACAGAGGGATTTTGGAGTCTCTGACGCATGCAGAGACTCCGAAAACCCTTGATTAGGATTTAGGGTTTATGGTTTAGGTTTAGGATTCAGGGTTTGAGGCATATGTCTAAATTTTCAGGGCTCCTTAATGGAGATTACTCCCTTAATTGTTGGAGTCTCACGAGTCTGCTATGAGTTCCGGAGCCTCTGGGACCATTGAAGAAGCGAATCTCTGCGACCGTCCAAACGCCTCAAGGGATATACCTAAAAGATTTTAAAGACACCCCTGGTGCTCACCCTCAACACAACCCTGAACACTCGACCCAAACCCTGAACCCCAAACCTATTTAATCAAAGCCCTCGCCATCAAAGGGCCCTCAACGCAGATCCTGAAATTCAAGGAGGCCGCAAGCATCCCCCAACAGAGCCCTGATGGCCCCCCATCGTATAGTATATCTGAATTTACCGGGTCCAGGTATATTCTTAGGAGGGTCCGGAATCTCCCAACGAGAGCCCTTGGGTCTGTTTGGGGTCTCAGAAATCCTACATTTTGAGGGTTCCCTAGAGTGTTAGGACCCTTAGGCTAAAGTAGCGGACCGTTTTCGAAACTAGGGGACCCTAATAGAATACCCGACACAGGAAGGATCCTTAGCACAAGGACCCCAAAGTAAGCTACCCCTAATTTTCGGAAATTCTAACCCCTAAACCCTTTAAAAGAACCCTTAGAGATCCCTTAAAAAGATCCCTTATACTAGTAACCCTTTCAAAGGAACCCTAAGAAACCCCTAAAACCAGCCCCAAATGGACCATGAGGGAGCCCGACGTTTCCCCCAGTCGTGGAAAGCCCAACGAGACGGAAGAGATAAAACCGCACGTAGAAAACAGTCTACCCTAAAGGGAACTCCAGAAAGTCGGAATATGGTTTCAGGGTAGGATACCTTATAATGTACCATAAAGGGTTTAGGATAATCATATTCCAACTTTCTGGCTTTTACTTTAAGGGTCCTAACACATAGGGGGACCTCAAAATTGAGGGTTTCTGAGACCCCAAAGAGACCCAAGGACATCCCAAGGACTCTCCCTAGGACATTCCGGAACCTCCTAAAGAGATACCTGGACCCTTAGGGTAGACAGTCTAGACTCTACCTGCTACCTATCGTGTCCATTGTAGCTCCCTTTTTGGGGGTTACCTAGTATTATAGAATCCTAAATATGTGTTTGGCTAAATAGCAAAAAGGAACTACAATCAAGACTACAGGTCAACTCCAAGCCTCAGCCATAGAAAACCAGGCCTGTCCCTTGATAGGAATGCCTTCAACCACGTAGCTTAGCCGATTTGTCTACTGCTTACTAACGCACCTCCAAACACGACATGCTATACTCGAAAACCTAAACCCACTAGGCTCCAGCTCGTGCACCATATCTTCCAGCGATGCGACAGGGTTGTTCAATCGAGCGAGCAGGTCGTTCACGTTCTGAGCACGGGCGCTCCTAGACAACCTATTTCTCATATGCCCCGGTCTTTGAGAGCTGAGGGTGCCTTCTAGGACGTAGGGTTTAGTGATGGTTGGCGTTAGATCCGCCGACCCTGGCGGCGTGTTGGATGGGTTTCGATGGGCTTGGAGGTAACCTCCCTTTTTCCCCCTCCCACATCGAAATCCTGCAAACCAGGCGCCCCTAGCGGGGGGGGGTACCCCACCTAGAGGACGAAATGTCTCTTATAATTCCCCGAAAGGTAACTAGTGAAAATGTGCGGCGCTGAATGTTTCTTAATTTCCTCTAGTACGACCTAACATAATTATGAGGATTTGAAATGCACTTTATTTTCCCTATTGACAAGTCACGGATTGTGAAAGAACGAAATGTCTGTTATTTTCCATCATGATATGGTATGATATATATATATATATATATATACATATATATATATATATTTATATTTATATTTATATTTATATTTATATTGTGAAAGAACGAAATGTCTGTTATTTTCCATCATAATATGATATGATATGATATGGTATGATAAATATATATATATATATATATATATATATATACATTTATATACATATATATATACATATACATATATATATATACATATACATATATATATTGTGAAAGAACGAAATATCTGTTATTTTCCATCATGATATATATATATATATAGGTAATAGTATACATATTTGGCATGACTTGACTTGCTTTGGCATGGCATGACTTGCTTGCTGCTGCTACTACTACTACTACTACTACTATGCTACTGCTACTACTACTACTACTACTACTACTGCTACTAGTACTAGTACTACTACTACTACTACTACTACTACTACTACTCTACTACTACTACTACTACTACTACTACTACTACTACTACTACTACTTCTACTACTACTACTACTACTACTACTACTAGTACTACTAGTACTACTATGTATTTTTGACATGGTTTGACTTGCTTGGCATGGCGTGAAGTGATTGGCATGGCTTGAATTGAGTGGCATGGCTTGAAATTTGTTAGCAAGTTTG
Organism: Symbiodinium sp. CCMP2592; assembly: GCA_905221615.1. NCBI lineage: Eukaryota > Dinophyceae > Suessiales > Symbiodiniaceae > Symbiodinium > Symbiodinium sp. CCMP2592. The sequence continues at coordinate 587,783 of CAJNDT010000569.1, read as the reverse complement.
TTCGTGTGTGACAGGCAATGGATAGATGCTTTGCACGGTTTCACGCTGGGCGCAAAGCTGTGCTGGGCAGAGCCATGTCCCAGCTCGAGGCAGGCTCACTCCGTATATGGCGACGATCGCGATTTTAGGGTTATTAGGGTTTAGGGGTTTAGGGTTTATATGTAGGGTTTATAATTTCATATCAAGTTATATAGTAAGGGCTCATACAATATAGAGAGGATAATGGACAGTCCAATTAGGGTTTAGGGGTTTAGGGTTTATATGTAGGGTTTACAATTTCATACCAAGTTATATAGTAAGGGCTCGTACAATATAGAGAGGATATAATGGACAGTCCAATATATTCTGGCGCAATACTCAGATAAGTGGGCTACACAGCCGATTGTAAGGGAAAATGAAGAGCGTATGGTGCATTTCCGCGCATTACTCAGAATTACTCAGAAAGGGCGATTTGTATGAATTTACCGGGCGTTTGTAGGAATTTACCGGGCGTTTGTAGGAATTTACCGTGCGTTTGTAGGAATTTACCGTGCATTTGTATTGGGGCGGGTTCGGGGAATTTGCGGTGCGTATTGCGGGGAATGCGGGGGGGCTAAAAAGAGCCATCTACGGCATAGGGTCAGGCCCCCTGCACCACCAATTGATCACCACCAATTGATCAGCTTGATGATATCACTTGGGATCGAAAGCAAACAAGCCAAGCCATGCCATGCCATGCCTCGTCATGCTTTAAGTATGTACATACCTACATAGTAGCAATAGGTAAAAATCTGTATAATACAGAAGACCTATATGATAGAGTGGATATAGTACATGAGTATATAATCAATTTGGGCTTTGTTGATGCCTTAATTAAGAACGGCCGCCCCGGTCGAAGCCGGGATGGTCTTGCTTCAGATCATGTTGTGAATGCCATCATGTTTGGATGTTGCCATGCTTGTTTGCTTTCGAACCCAGGTGGTATCATCAAGCTGATCAATCGGTGGTGCAGGGGGCCTGACAAAAAAATTTTTAGCCCACCCCGCATTCCCCGCAATACGCACCCTAAATTCCCCGAACCCGCCCCCATACAAATGACCGGTAAATTCATACAAATGACCGGTAAATTCCTACAAATGACCGGTAAATTCATACAAATCGCCCTTTCTGAGTAATTCTGAGTAATGCGCGGAAATGCACCATACGCTCTTCATTTTCCCTTACAATCGGCTGTGTAGCCCACTTATCTGAGTATTGCGCCAGAATATATTGGACTGTCCATTATATCCTCTCTATATTGTATGAGCCCTTACTATATAACTTGATATGAAATTGTAAACCCTACATATAAACCCTAAACCCCTAAAATCTACTCTGCCTCGTGTACAAAAGCCACGTGCTGCTTGCTTCTAGCATGTCATGCATGCACCATGTGTTGAGCTTGGCATGTCTTGCTGTTGTTGTTGTTGTAGGTTTTTGGCTGCAGGCTTTAAGTAGCTAGGTAGCCCATCATGATGGAGAAAGAAATCACAGCCTTAATGAAGACAGCAAAGCTGTCCTATGAGGAGGCTAAGTTTTGCCTTACCTCCGATTCGCCAAAAAAGGAGCCTCTAGACACCAATTGTGCATAGCTGCATGCACATTCTGAGCTCATCGGCATATTGCCACCTAGGCCGAAGCTGTGCAAAGGTGCTTCGAAGCGGACACCTCCTTGGAGGATCCGAGAAAAGTCAGCCCCTCGATCGGCATCCTCGGGCGGCTCGGGGATCTGTAGATCGTGACGGTGCATGGGTATACGAAGGGCATGTTCATGAGAATTAAAAGAAGAAGAAGCAAAAGCAACCCAAAGAGGAAGAGCATGCAGTGCCAGCAACAAGCAACAAAAAGAGCAAGAAGAAGGAGAAGAAGGAAGCAAAGGAAAGCAAGGCTGCAAAGGTTCCCATGGATGAAAAGGACACCCGGGAGTGGGATGCTGAGGATATGGGGCCACACCATTTTGCAAAGAAGTCTCGTCAATTGCAAGACGGCATTGGATGAGCTTGTTGAAAATGTTTCTGCAAGAATATTGCCTGCCTGCATTTGCAAGTGCATCGCAACAGCTGCTGTGCCATGCCATGTTTTGATTTGTGTTGCACATGCTGTCATGCCATGCATTGCAATTAGTACTAGAATTAGAATTAAAACTATAATATTCGTAACACTAGTAGTAGTAGTAGTAGTAGTAGTAGTAGGTAGTAGTAGTAGTAGTAGTAGTAGTAGTAGCAGTAGTAGTAGTAGTAGTAGCAGCAAACAAGTCATGCTATACCAAAAGCAAGTCAAGTCATGCCAAGTATTTTAGTAGTAGGACATACTAGTAGTAGTAGTAGTAGTAGTAGTAAGTAGTAGTAGTAGTAGGATTAGGGTTAGGATTAGGGTTAGGGTTAGTGTGGGATAGGGATCAGGATCTTGGGATTGGGATTAGTTTCAGTAACTTAAGTAAGCAAGCAAGCCATTCCATGCCGTGCCAAAGCATGCAAGTCGATTCATGCCTAATTTGTCGATCTTACCATAAGAGACGAAGTGAAAATAAGCGACGCTGGTAAGTAGTTGAAGTTTAACTCTATATAATAAGGTTTGTTTCACATCATGCGTGCCAAGACTATATTCGCAGTCAAGCCATGCCAAAGCAACTCAAGCCATGCCATTCAAGTCAAGCCATGTCAAAAATACATAGTAGTATAGTAGTAATAGTAGTAGTAGTAGTAGTAGTAGTAGTAGTAGTAGTAGTAGTAGTAGTAGTAGTAGTAGTAGTAGTAGTAGTAGTAGTAGTAGTAGTAGTAGTAGTAGTAGTAGTAGTAGTAGTAGTAGTAGTAGTAGTAGTAGTAGTAGTAGTAGTAGTAGCAGTAGTAGTAGTAGTAGTAGTAGTAGTAGTAGTAGTAGTAGTAGTAGTAGTAGTAGTAGTAGTAGTAGTAGTAGTAGTAAGCCAAGGCATACAAATCAAGTCATGCATGGTATATCTTCTTACCACAAGAGACGAAGTGAAAATAAGCGACGCCGGTAACTAGTTGAAGGCTAACAAACGAGCCAATATGAATTTAAACGACGCTGCACTTGAATGTTTCTTATATTCCTCAATATGATCGATATATTCCTCAATTGTCTCTTAAAAACCGAACCAATATGAATTTAGCTGTCTTTTTGACCACCGGTGTCTTTTTAGAGTGCGTTTCGTCCTCTAGGCATGGCTGTTTGCAAGCAGCACCCAAGCCCCCAAAAGCATCACACCACAGCCTGGGTTCAAATCAGTTCACTGTAGGAGACCACTCCTTTTTCCTGCCTCCCACATCCTCCTCCCCCTCCCTCCCCCCCCCCTCTCCCCCTGTTCCCTCCCTCCCCCTCCCCCCCCTCCCCCTCCCCCCCTGCCCACCTCCCCCCCCTTCCGCCCCCTTTCCCGCCCCACCCGCCTTGCCCTTCGCGTGATCGTCGCGCAGCCTCGCGTGCTTCCGCCTCTTCCCCCCGCTTTGTCTCACAATCTTAGAAGCGCACCAGCGAAGCTTGTCAACTTGAAGGTTCCCGTTTAATCCCACATTCGGCTTCTGGTCTGTCGCCCACGGGGTCGGCGGCTTGAGCCGGAGGCTCTTAAATCGGGCAGGGCTTCGCTGCCCTGTATGGACTGAGCTATGGCTCAGACGAATTGCCTTCTCTTGCGAAGCAAAAGCCACGACGGCTTGTGCTGCCGACCCGCCGCCGACCCCGCATCATCGGACCTCCGTTTCTCCATCGGGCCGCGCGGGCCCTGGCCCGGAGGCGTCTCGGAACGCGCACGCGCTTCGCAGCCATTCCCCACGGCATGGCGGGTTTCGGGGCCGCCGTGGACGACCCCAGGAGGCGAGCCGGCGAGCATCATGAGCACTCGGGCGCCGGCAACCGGCCCCGCGGCGCGAAGTGGGCGCGAAGTGATGATTTCCAAGTTTTTGCGTGGGTTGCGGAAGCCCCCAAAGGGCGCGCATCATCAGCATCAGCGGGGTGCGGCGGACGGGGGGTGCGGGCTACATGGAGTGCCGACGAGGGCTGAGAGCCTAAGATCACCCACAAGTTGTGCACTTCGGGCCTACGTCACACTTCTGTTCCGGTGTCGAGCTGTCGTTGTCTCGGCACCGTCTGGAAATTTTGACCGTGTCTTTCCCGTTCCCCCGCTACATCCGCTGACAACAACTCGCGCTGCCCGCTCTTGGGCGCAGCCCCTAGAATATACCAATGTAAAAGAAAGCCAAATCCAAACACCCAACTCTCACGAATGCTCCTCCAGACTATCACAATATGCGGGTCTGAATGATTAGAACAGGGCTTTGTGGTGCGTGATAGACATTCGGGGACCCTATACTAGTCGGAGTTGGAAGGTTTGAGCTGTTTTGCCGCTACAGTTTTGATTTGCATCTGTCCTCCTGAGAAGATACCTGGACCCTCGGGTCAGCTGGGCTGTGCGGGGCTAACGCAGCTCAAACGCAGCGCTGCATTTTGCGAACCTTGTGAGATGACTCTTACGGCCTCGCATCCCAAATCCTTAGGACTGTAAAATCCCAAGCCCCTTGTAAAAACCGAAGAAGGGATCTTCAATGCAACCCGGCATTCCCTGTAACGTAGCCAAGGCCCCTCTTTTAACCGCAGGCTCAACATCTGAACCCCAAACTAAAAGGGGAAAAGGAAGGACCCTAAATAAGAACCCCTAGGTATATACCCTTAATATAGCTATTATATACCCATTATATAGCCCATTATAGGGTACGGGTCCCCATTAAGGGTCCTTCCTCTTCCCCTTTGACAAACTGAATCTTGGAACCCAAAATTGATATACACCAAATGTCTAAAGCCTAAGTGCTTAAAAGAATCCGACATCATCTTCCGAAGCATCCGACCGACCCTGGACACATGGGGAGGATGACTGCCCCAAAACGTCCGAAGCACCTATGTAGTAGACTGCAGGGTTTCTATATGAGGAATTACTATTATGACTTGGGGAAGTATTCCCCTTAACAGTACCCCTATAGATCCCTGAAAGGGACCCCTATGGAGCCCTTAAACCCGAAACCCCTAAACCCTTAAAGTATCCCCCATAGCACTGCCTAGGACCCTTTCACAGCACCTTCCAGAGTCGCCTTCCGCAGCTGACCTAGCAGGGCGTTCCCCTTTTCTTCGGTTAGGGTTTACGGTTTAGGCTGCTTTTTGGTCGCAACTTGGTTCACTCCTCTGTTTTGATTATCGGGCTTCGTGTGTTCCTTATTTCGCTATTTGGGTCTTTTTCGATTACTGTATTTGTTCTAATGAGTAGATTAATTGTTCTGTCTTTTACAGCTAGCTTTCCGGATCTGGCTTTTGGCCTTCGTGAGCTGTTTCAGGGAAAAACCTGTGTAGGGCTGCTACGTGACCTTAGTTGCTGAGTTCATAAGCCTCCCAAAAGTGGACACTTTCAGTTTTATAGTGGGCAGTATTATCTCAACAAGTGGGTGGTTGTCAATATTAGGGCCCCTTTTTGGGTCCTTGTTATAATACGGCACCTAATGTTTAGGGTACCCAAAAAAGGGACCATCATTTGCGGAACTACCCAAGTGCAAAGTGTATCCACTCAGCTACGAAGTAACAAGGCCACCGAGGCCGTAGATGCTGAGGGATCACCGGAGGCTTTAGGCTTGCAGCCTCTATTGATCATGAGCTTTTGCCTACCTGAACCATGGGCAGGGTTTAGGGTTTAGGGAAGGGCTTAGGGTTTACAGGCCTTAGGGTTTCAGGCTTCGGGTAGCTCCGGGAGAGTTGTGAAGCTGAGAAGTGCAAACAAAGCTGAAACAAGCAACAATTGCGACCCCTGACACACGAACCAGACAGAACCCTAAACCCTAAACCCTACCCCCTAAACCCTAAACCCTAAACCCCTCAAAATGCAGGCTTTCTGAGACCCCATAGACCCAAGGACTCTCCGGACCCTCCTAGGAAGATACCTGGACCCTTAGGGTTTAGGGTTTAGGGTTTAGTGTTTAGGGTTTAGGGTTTTGGGTTCCTAATATCTCAACCCTGGCATCCTCGCCCGCTTAGCCCCCAACTTGAGACAATAGCCAAGTTGGCTGGAAAACGAGACAATAAGGCATTTTTAGGTATGGTACATCAAACAGAAGTGGTTGAACTACAAGAGCTTTAACAAACCCGAAAAGCAAAATACTTCAAGCGCCTCCAAATACGGCAAGCCGAGACAGGGTTGCATGCGGCACGTCACAGAAGGAAACTTTCAAACTAAATAAGGGGAACTCTGCAATAGATTGCAGATAGCACTAAGCTCTAACCTCCACTTTTTGGTATAGAGCCCTGATGCAACTCTCGTCGTGCCCTTTTCAAGCCCTTGAAGACCACCTCCAACTCTCCTGTTTCAGTTGAGTACAAAAGCCGAGCCCAGGCGATGTGGTCTGGCTCTCTCCTCTAGCACGGCTTCATGACTGTCAGCGTCTTCCAGAGCACGACAATAGGTCTTGCTGGAGCTCTCTCCTCTAGCACGGCTTCATGACTGCCAGCGTCTTCCAGAACACGACAATAGGTCTTGCTGTCCCATAAGGATACGACCTATAGTCTCCATTGTAGTTCCTTTTCTCGTTAAACCAAACATATAATTAGAATCCTATAAGGTAACACCAAAAAAGGAACGACAAGGAACACTACAGTAGAAGCCCAAAAGTTGGAAACCCCAGAGCCTCCATCCTTAAGAGTAATGTATAGGGAATCCCAGCACTATTTGGCCTCAATCCAGTTTCCAACTTTATAGGGTTTACTGTAGGGATTCCGCTCAAAGGGTTATAATAAGTACCCTACAAGGGACCCTAAGTGGGGTTATAGTACTTATAACTATTTAAAATAACTGCTTAGTATGTCCCCGGACCCTCCAAGTAGTGGCCCAAAAAAACACATAAGCAAACATGAGGATCGGGATGTCCCATATGAACCCCCTTATAATGAAGCCCAATATGGTAGGGATATCCCCATAAAATGCTTATGCTTATGTGCTTTTTGGGGTCCCGATATAGGTACAGCCCCAGCCGTGAGCCGAGACACAGCGAAGAGATTCACGGAGAAGGCGGCGAGGGCCATCAGCGACGGAGCCACCTCTGAAACTCTGACCTTTAAGGGTCCAAGGGACCCAATAATTAGGGTTCTTAGAAGGTTCTATAAGTGTTCTAGAAGGGGGTAGTATTAGGGTTATATGGGGTTTCAAGGTCCGAAGGACCCAATAATTTGGTACTTGGGTTTAGGACAGTAGCTATGTAGCTCAATATTTAGGAGAGTATATGATTATAGGGTACTTGGACCCTTAGGATGACCTAAGCCCTCCAAAAAAAGCGGCCTGAAACAGTAGGGTTTAGGGTTTAGGGTAAAGGATCGAACATAATTTGGGGGTATGACTATCTAGGGACTAATTAGGGGAGATATCATTCGTAGTGTATCTTCAGCAAGCCTAAAATAATGAATCACTACACTAGACCCCGCAGCTTAAGTCCTAAGCCACGACATCACAAACCCTGGGTGGTACTACAAAGAGAAGTGACACGTGTCCCAATAGCATGAAACTGGATTTCTAGGCTTAAAAAGGTGGGCTTAGGATGTACTTGGAGGGTCGGGGGACTTAGTAAGTAGATAATAAGCAGAGTTATAAGTATCCTAAAAGGGACCCTAATTGGGGTTATGGTACTTATAACTCTCTAAAATAACTACTCAGTAAGTCCCCCGACTCTCCAAGTAGCCAAGGGTTGAAGCGTTCAGAGTTCAGGGTGCAGAGCTTACGGTGTAAAGCTCAGGGTAAAGGGTTTAAGCTTTAAGGCTCAGGGTTTAGGGTAAAAGAGGGCTTTCTAGAAAAGCACGTACCCCCAGCGACCTGTCTATTCCATGTTAGAAGACACTCTTCCAGAATCCTTTTCAAGCCACCGGAAAGAGCTCACTTAACCTAACTGCTGCCTGACTGACTCATCATGAAGCAGACGAGCCTGTTCCGAACACTTAACCCTAAGCTAAACCCTAAACAACCTAACCGCTGCCTGCCTGACTCAGCATGAAGCTGACGAACCTGCTGCAGTGAGACTGGCGAGTCTTTCTGGGCTTAGTTTTCGTTTTAAAGTGCAGCGGTTTTCGGTTCTAGACCCAAGAGTAACCTAGGAATAAAAAGGGTGCCCTTTTTGGTTTAAAGGGGCTTATAAGGGAACCTAAACCCTAAAAAAGGGAATAAGGGCCTACTCTGGGTCCTAGGGTTAGGGTTTAGGGCTTAGGATTTGAGATGCAGAAGTCTGCCCATGGTGGGCTTACACCAAAGCGTGAAACACCCCAGAAAAACTTCCGGACGTGCGCTGGAGGGTTTTGGAAGCACCTTAGGCTTTAGGATTTGGGGTTTCGAACGTTTCTAAACCCTGAAACCGAGGACACGGAGCTAGAGAAATCCTCAAACCGCGTACCTTTCGTGTGGGACTGCAAGTGAGCCATAAGTGCGACGCGAGGACCTATGGGCCACATCCGTGTTTGCCTTTTCTTTGTGCTGCTAGTTTGGCGTCAGTGCATGCGAGATCATTGTATATATATATATATATATACATATATATATATATATATATATATACGGGTATGCATGAGGTGTGGACTTTGGCGGTGCTGCTGTGGCCGGTGGAGGCTTCGGCGGAGTCGTTGGCGCCTTGGGGGGCGTAACCGGCTGGCTGCTTTCCAAAGGCTGGTTGGCTGACTCCCCTTGCTTTCTGAAGCACATGCCCCTGCCAAATTAAAGTCGTCGCACCGTCAGGCATGTCGGCAACCTCAGCTCTGGCGCCTCTGATGGGCACTGGCAGCCATGCCTTGTAACTGGTAACTCCTCGATCCTCGCTGGCACCACGCATGCTGGTATCTGCTGCGGTCGGGACCTCCAATTGCCCCAACTGTTGTCGTCCGAATCGTCGGTGCCTGGTTTGATGATGCCGCTCGTTCTTTTGGGTGAAGCAGTAGAAGACAATGAGGAACCGCAGATAAAGGGCCTTGACCAAAAGCGGGGAAAGGAGTGCTCGCACTCACCGGCTCTTGGAGGGTCGGGGGACTTACTAAGTAGTTATTTTGTAGAGTTATAAGTACCCAATTAGGATCCCCTTCAGGGTGCTTATAACTCTACTTCTTACCTACTTACTAAGCCCCTTGACCCTCCAAGAATGGTGGGAGTAGGGCTTCTGGGTTGACAGTTGAGCTTGGAAGTATGACTTTCAATCGACACCCCAAACCCGAAAACTTCTCATGAATCCTGCAGAAATAACCGACAAGACCGTAAACAATAGTCCAAATCTAGTAACCAAAGTACAGCAGAAGCCAGAAAGTTGGCACATCATTGTCCTCATGGCCTCAAGGTGAAGTCTACGGCACACGGTGCACTAATCCTCCTCAACCTACATCGTAGGGTTTCTACAGGAGGAACTATCATTATGGCGCGGGTAAGATCCCCTGATGAGTACTTAGGACCCGTTTAGCTCGGAGCTTCACCTGCCCTGAAACAGCATAACTCAGAGATCCCAATACCCCTTAATTAAGGATTATGCCTTAAACTATAGGGGGCTTCATATTAATGATTTAAGGTATATTTCTTAGTTATGGGGTACTGGGTTCTCTGGGAAGCTCTCAGCAGCCTAGTGGGTTGTACGTAGGGAAGGCAATCTCGCTCGCCCCCCCCGGACTTTGCTGTGAAAGAAGCAAGGTTTAGGGTTTAGGGCGAATGCTTGTAGACGGTATGAGTCGAAACGGCTTTTGTGAGTAAGGCATGTAAGGCGGCTTTAGCTCTAGCATGGCAGAACGGAACTCCATGTATAGCATTCAAGATTACCCAGATGTTCTCCACTTTTCCCGCCCCCACAACTTTCGCAATAAGGTGACGAAGGAGATGTCAGAAATCGAAAAAGGAGGCACGATGAAATCAACCCCACAACAATGGCGTCTTTCTTCCACGGACCAGAACGAAGCGACCAAAGTCCACAAGGTGAAAGACTAACCAAGGAAAATAGGCTGGCTTTCTGGCTTTCAACCCAATAAGGCCGTTAAATCGTATTCTGCAAATTCAAAAAAACGCACTGTAACCAGCCCCAAACTAAACCCTAAATCCCAAACCCCAAAACCCTAACCGCACAACCCCCTAAACCCTCAACCGGCCCCCAAAAGCAACACCGCCTCAGATCCAGAGCAAAAGGCCCGCATTGCGAGAGCGCGCGAGTTCCCTGCACCGCTTCCCTGGACGGGGTCTGCATCGGTGCCGGGGTCTGAAATTCTTCAGTTTTTAGGAGTCGCGGGTCTTAGGATTCGGGTCTTAGCGTATTTAGGATTTAATTAATACTTAGGGTTTAGGTCTTAGGGCTCAGAATTTTAGGCTTAGGGTTTAGGGCATAGCTGTCGAGATGTCCTCGTTCTGATCCTGCTTAAGGGTTTTGAATTTGCACTACAAGAATTTTGAAGTTTGGGGTTCTGTAAGGGCTCCTTGACTCCGAGGGCGTTCTTCCTTTCAGTGTGAGTTCTATAACTATAACGGGCTCCGCAAGTTTTGCAGCAGGGTTAGCAAGAGATTGTATAAAGGTTTAGGGCTCAAGGTTCAGGGGTTTGGGGATCCATGGGGGTTTAAGAGTTTCCAGGGGTAAAAGGAGGGACCCTTAATAAGGACCTCTAGGTATATACCCTTCATAGAGCTATTGTACACCCATTATATAGCCCATTATAAGGTAGGGGTCCCCATTAAGGGACCCTCCTTTTCCCCTTTGAGAGTTTGAGCTTTGGGGTTTAGGGCTAGTAAAGGTGTTTCGGGTTTAAGGCTTATGATGGGGTTTTGAGGTCCCGAGTCTTGGGGTTTCGGATTTAGGGTTTAGAGCCCTCTTTACTGTTGATCATATAAAACCTGCATTACCATAGTTTAGGGTCCTTGAGGTACTGCAGGATTTATATCATCCACCGTTAGGACACCCTAGACCGAGGCAGTGCATGGCATGGTCCTGAGTAGTCAGTTGCAGGCTCTTCTTGTAGAGTAGCGGACAGTTTGGGGCTTTAGGTCTGGACAAAGCTTCAGAAAACCCAGTAAGGCAAAAGAGCAAAGACGGAGTAAATCCATTCAACATCCATTATAAGCAAGTTGATGCCGCTCGATGAATTTTGTAACACCATTCGACAAAGCAACATAATTAATGACTTGGAGACCGGCACCCACACAAAGGAACGCGGTCAATAAAGAAAATCCCTTTGCCATTTCGGACAACCTACGAAGAACACGTATCAAATCCCAACCTGCTGCCAAGCCTAAACTCTAAACCCTAAACTCTGAAGCCCAAGAAACTCAGAACCCTGACCTCTTAACCCCTGAAAACCCTAAACCCCACCCTAAACCCTAACCCCTAAAAACCCTAAACCCTACAGTAAGCCTTAAAAGCCCTAAACCCTAACCCCTAAAATCCCTAAACCCCTTTCTTTTCCTAGGCCCCGTCTTCGTTGGTCTCCGAGGAGCTCCCAGCGTTCCGCGCAGCGGCGTAGCTCGACGAGCCACTCGCAGAGCCGGGCGATGAGATCTCGGCTATAGGTTTAGGGTTTCGGATTTAGAGGTTTAGGGGTTTAGGGTTTAAGGTTTAGGGTTTAGATGAGATCTCGGCTTTGGGTTTAGGGTTGAGGATTTCGGATTAAGAGGCTTGGGGTTGAGGGTTTCGGATTTAGAGGGTTTGGGGTTGAGGGGTTTAGGGTTTAGGGGTTTAGGGGTTTAGGGGTTTGGTGGTTTAGGGTTTAGGGGTTCAGAGGTTGACGGGCTGGGTTTACCCATAGTCTCCATTGTAGTTCCTTTTGTTGGCTTACCAGTTTTATGGTTAGGATCCTATAATAGAGTAATGGGGCACAAATATACTTGGTTGGCTGCCGGACGGCCCCGAAAAATAAACGTAGGTTTGAGATGTACAAATTTGTGTGCAACATGCGAAGTGTCAAAGTAAAATCGTGTGCAACATGCAAAGAAATGTGCAAATACCTATGTGGACATGCATACTTTTGTTTACGTTTTCGGGAGGGACAGAGGGCCGCGTTCAACAAGATGTGCAACAGCAGGCGATCTTTTGTAATGGCCAGGAAAACAGCAATCATCGATGTGCAGGCGGCACCAAGACCTGCAGGCAAGGATGCTTTCAATTGCATGCATTTAACTGGTTGTAGTTAAACTACTGCAAAGGAGCGCTGGCAAGCCGATCCTTTTTTGGAGCAGCAGGGCGACTGTCGCTTCTTGCGACTGCGATGACTCTCACTTCCTGCGACTGCGACGACTGTCACTTCGTGCTGCGACTGCGACTCACGGCTGCGCTGCCGGCCTGGCCAGGGCCCACGACTCGCTGGGCCTTGTGCATCCACGAGACCAGGTCCGAGATGGAGTTGATCTCGTGTGCCTCTTCGGATGCTGCGGAAGAAGGCCGCAAAATGCTGAAACCTTCTTCACGCAGCACCCTCAGCAAATCACACAGGTCCCGATGTCGCTCCTCAAACCGGCTTGTGACCTTGGCCCTTGTGGCGGTGGATCCCTTGTCCAGTCTGATGCAGGAGCGGGGGCAGCGACAATCCGCGACCACGACACCGTAGGCGGTGGCTGCCAGAGCTGCACCAATAACCGCTGCCTCCGACTCCGACTTCCACGGAAAGCCACGCCGAATATCCTTGACGAGCACGGCCTCGCAGAGCCTCGTGGCCTGGAAAGCGTGATTTGCAGTCTTCTTGTCAGGCAACAGCTTCTTTTCGCGACATCGAGGCCACGATTCCGGCTTCATCTCCGACCCGGACAGGTTCAAGACAATGCCCACGACCTCGACTGGCGGCTGCCACAAGACCCGCGTGCGCTTCGGCTCCGGAACTGCCCAGGCCTTTCCAGTTCTCTTCAGCCGCTCCCGCTGAGAAAAGTTTTCCTGCTTCTTGGCAGCGGTATTCTGCTCATACAGCGCCAGCTTGTGGGTCCACCCCGGGTGCTTTTGCGAGGGTGCCGATGCCCAGGCATCGAACTTGCAGGATGCCTGGGTAGGGGCCACGTTGGCCACCAGCCTGGGAGCAGCTCGCTCCACCAACGTGTCGCAGGCAAGGTCCCGGTTGGCAGCCGCAGTGTTGTGGCACCCCTTTCGAAAACGACGACGAGCTCCATCGCGAGCACGACGACGACGAGCACGCTCGTCGTTTCGCCTCCAGGGCTGCACGCCACCTTTGGTGTAGGCATTGAAGCGCCTCCCATGAGATTGGACCCAAAGCTCAGCACACCGGAAGCCCAGGGGCGTGAGAGCAAAGCTGGTGACGACCTCCACAGCCGTAGCGATCTGGGGGACCTCGACATCGACACCTCCTCCACTGCTACTCACCCGCTTTGCAAACGACTCTTCAGACAGAGGAGAAAATGCGAGGAAGGTAAGGCTTTCGACCGTGTTGGTGTTCATGGGTCCACAATGTGCCTCTAATTGTTTGGTGACACAGCCAAGGGCACGTTCTGTCCTGCCAGTCCCTCCTGCGAAGGAGTTGTAGACATGCACGATGCAGCGCAGCTCGTTCGGTAGGTTACCCAAGACTGTTTGGCACAATCCCGGGTTCATCACCACACCCCAGAACGGGCGGTTGTCTTGCGACTGCGACACCGACAGCGACCCACACCCTTCCTTGACGAAGTACTCGGCAAAACCAATCAGCTGGTGCCAGGCCTTATTGACGAACTCCGGGCAGGAACTTTGATTGTATGCCTTGCACAACCTGCCAAGCTTGCGCTTTGCCTGCTCGCAGAACTGCGTGTACTCAGCAGCCCGGTTGGAGGAGGAAGACGGCGACTCAGGCTGCAACGCCGACTTCCACTGCCACAAATCGAAAACGCTGAGGTCGGTGGCGAGGCAATCGGAGAAGTCAGCATGCAGCCTGCGTAAGCACAACTTCGTCACCAGCTGTGCCGACCTGAGGGCCTCCAACACCTGGCTCTTGCCATCCGATGTCCACAAATACTTGATCTGACCCTTGCAGATCAATGGCGGTGCTTCCATCAGCGTGGTGATGGCTGTGCAAGTCGCCGTCTCCATCTGCTGCCCTGCGTGGCCACCAGCTTGCGCTTCGCCCAAAACTCGCCCCTCTAAGAACAGAAGCTCCATGCGGCTCATCCAGTCCTGCAAAACGAGAGGAGCTGTTCCGTTGTGAATCCCCGTACTTCTGATATTTCTTACATACTGAAGCTCTGTTTAAACTTATCTCTAAAGACCACCCAGCCCACTACTACTAAAAGCACTCATGCGCCCTTAAAGTAGCAAGTTGCATGTGTGAGGCAGTCTTGGACGATGCGACGGACGACCGCGGGATCACGACAATCGACATCGAATTGTCGTATGAGCCGGGCACTTTCGCATCCGAAGTCTGCACCAAGCCCGGCCAGTGCAGCATGCCGAGGGCTCATGGAATCAAGAAGAGTCTGGGCCTTCTTCTTCTTGACGGCATCGCCCTCAGCAGATACCGTCACCGCGCAAAGTAAGAGGACCGATGACAGCAAGCAGCAATACACATGATGAGGGTGCGCCGAGCTCTCGAAGCGTTGCTTGGCATAGCGGAAATGCCGCATGATCCGCTGCAGGCCTCCGCCCTGCTCGCCGCTGTCCTCGACCACGACACGTTGAGCCGCTTCCAACTCAGCTCGCCATGCTGCGGAGTTCTGAATTGATGGCACGAACGACTCCTTCGACTCCCACACGACCGCGATGTACTCGGAGAAGAGCTTCTCCCGTGCCAGTGCCTCGCCGGTTGCCCGCCGGATCAAGTGCGATGGGTCCTTGCCCAGTAGCATCAGCTTGGGAAACACTGATTGCAAGTAGCGGAAACCTTTCTGTAAACTGGCGGCCCCATCGCCCATCACCGAAAGCAGCGTAGATTTCAGCCGCTCGCAGAGGGTCTCGTCCTTCTCGCAGATATCATCAATTGCTTTGACAACGGTGTCTGCTACCTTTTGGCAATACTCGACCTCGAACCCCTCCAACGATTCCGACGACGACGGCAACTCCGACACGCAAAGCAAGCCTTGCTTGCGAATCGCCTGCGACACCGAGTCGACCTCCTCCACAACGCTGGCCTCGTAGGTGAACAGACGGTACTGCTTTCTGTCATCCAGCGTCAAGCACCATGCTTCCGCTTTGGACAGATCTCGCAGCACTTGCTCCTTCACGGCCCTGGCCATCACCAGGCACATGGCCTTGAGGCTTTTCCGCTGATCCAGCGGGCCAGCACGACCGCGACTCCCTTCCGACAAAAACGACAGCGTGCCTTGGACCTGGTCCGCGGCCGAAAACGACAGCGAGCTCTTGCAACAGCGCCAGGCATAGATCCAGTCTTTGACCTGCGGCACGTGCCCTCGCAGCAGCGATTCCTGATCTTCGAACTCAGCGCAGTCCTCCGGCAGCAGTTGGAACAGGGGCCGCTCCGGCTCCACCCAAAGCTTGAGCGCTCTTCGGTGAACTCGGGAAGCTTCGTGAGCCCGGATCACCGACGGCTGCATTGACAAGGAGGACGACAGCGACACCTCGTACCGACCAAACTTTGTGCTGAACGCAGCATAGCGGCTCTTCTTTAGTGGGCACTCGGCGGCAGCCCTGGAAGCTTCCAAAGCCAGCTTGTTGCAAACAACACAACCCATGCCTTTCCCATTGAAGCTAAGCCAGGTAAGCTTGGTTCGACCACGAGGGGTGTCGATCACGCTGAAACCACACCTTTCCGGCGCATGCAGTTTTATGACCGGTGCTACCGCTCAAAGTGCGGAGCAAATCTCCTACTGACAAAACAAAGATAATCAGATGTTGCTTGCGACTACATCCAAGGCACTCCTGCTTCCATTTCTCTCCAAAGCATCTCCACATCGACTGTGATGTGGCCCCTGGTTTGTATTTTTTGCTCTTTTGATCGACAGACTTCGCCTTGGGCTGCTTCTCGTGAACTTCTTGCCGATCTGTCTTTCCCTTGCGCTCCGCGCGCTGTGTCTCAACCCCTTTGCTGGACAGACTGTCTCTCCCGGCCGGCGCCCCATCGCCGTAAATGCCGTCCAGCTTCCCCATTTCGCACAGCAGCGATCTGTGATCATATTGAAAAAAATCCACTGGCTACCTGCGATTGAACTCTGGTCCTGGTCAAGCTAGTAGCAACCTGCTGTGTCAATACAGCACCCTCGACCGTGTTTGTGAAATGAGTGCGGATCAGTTTCATGCGGTGCAGAATCCGCTTGTTGCATCCGTGATCCCAACATCATCTTTGAACATTCGAATTACTGCGGATCACAATCTTGCGAGGGTCACAGCATGCCAACCAGGGATTCTTTCAGAAGCACGAACACCCCTCCGTGGCCTGGCATCTGCTCCAGGCCATTGTTGGCAATGTACCGCTTGCCTAGCATTCCCAATAATCGTCGTGCCAATCTTTCCATAAGAAATGGTCAATGGCAAACGATGCCAAGGCCAGTAACAGCAGCAGGTGCAGATGTACGTGTGGAGAACCATCAAACAAATGCTGGGGCACCTGGTGGATCCGCATCTCCCCAATGCCTGGATAGACAGAGACGTCTCCGAGCCCTGCCAACTGCACAGGAAGCAGCGGGAGCTTCTTCAGCTCCTGCCGCTTCCTTCATGTACCACACTGCAGCGGGAGCTTGCTCAGCTCCTGCTGCCGACACCGACACACGATTGATATGATGAGCCCACGTCGGACCCCGAGCCAGAATACCGAATCCTTTGCTAATTATTTCCACGCAAAGAGACTGGCTGTCATAGCCGCTGCGAACAGCGTCGCCCAACACTCGTACGAACAGTACCTGCACCCACCAGCCCCTCCTCCACCTACTCCACCTACTCCTACTACTCCGACAACAACAACAACTACTACTACTACAACTACTACTACTACTAGTACTGATTACTTGTGTTTCTACTGCTACTATTGCTGCTACTGCCACTGCCACTGCCACTGCCACTGCCACTGCCATCGCCATCGCTACTGCTACTGCTTTTGCTACTATTATTGCTACTGCTGCTGCAGCTGTTGCCATTGCCACCGCCACGGCCAAGGGCAGTGCCACTGCCGCTGCCGCTGCTACTACTACTACTCCCAATACTGCTGCTACTACTACTACTACTACTACTACTACTACTACTACTACTACTACACTAGTGGTACTAGTAATAGAAGGAGTAGCAGTAGTAGTAGTCGTATATAGTAGTAGAGTAGTAGTACTAGTAGTACTAGTAGTACACTAAGAGTACTAGTACTACTAGTCGTACTAGTCATAAGTCATACTAGTAGTACTAGTAGTACTAGTAGTACTAGTAGTACTAGTAGTACTAGTAGTACTAGTAGTTGGAGTACGAGTAGTGGCACTATTACTATTACTAGTACTAGTACTAGTACTAGTAGTAGTAGTAGTAATAGTTGTAGTGGTAGTGGTGGTAGTGGTAGTGGTAGTGGTGATAGTAGTAGTAGTAGTCGTCGTAGTGGTAGTAGTCCTAGTAGTACTAGTAGTAGTAGTAGTAGTAGTAGTAGTAGTAGTAGTAGTAGTAGTAGTAGTAGTAGTGGTAGTAGTAGTAGTAGTAGTGGTAGTATGAGTAGTAACAGTAGCAGCAGCAGTAGCAGTAGCCGTAGCAGTGGCACTAGTAGTAGTGGTAGTAGTAGTAGTAGTAGTAGGAGTAGTAGGAGTAGTGGTAGTAGGAGCAGCAGGAACTGTGGCGGTAGCAGTAGCAGAAGTAGTCAGTAGTAGTATCAGTAGTAGTACAGTGTAGTAGTCGTAATACTAGTAGTAGTAGTAGTAGTAGTAGTAGTAGTAGTAGTAGTGGTAGTGGTAGTGGTAGTGGTAGTGGTAGTGGTAGTGCTAGTAGTAGGAGAAGGAGTAGGGCTAGTAGTAATAGGAGTAGTGGTAGTAGCAGTAGTAGTAGTCGTAACATAGTATGTCGCCGTGTTAGCAGCAAGCAGCAGCAGTAGCAGTAGCCGCGGTGGTAGCAGTAGTAGTACTTCAACTAGGTAGGAGTGCTGCTACTAGTACAACGACGACTACTACTCCTAGAGCAAACACTGCTACTGCTACTGCTACAACTAATAGCAGCTCGACAGCTGGCAAGGCTATAACTACGACAAAATACTGGTATTCGTAGTAGTAGTAGTAGTAGTAGCAGTAGTAGTAGCAGTAGTAGTAGTCGTAGTAGTAGTGGTGGTCGTCGTAGTTGTAGTTGTAGTACGAGAAGTAGTAGAAGTAGTAGTAGTCGTAGTAGTAGTAGTAGTAGTAGGAGTGGTAGTAAGTAAGTAATTACTAGTAGCGAAAAAATACAAGTAGTAGTGGGGTTGTAGCAGAACACAGGTAGTGGTAGCAGTACTATTGCTATTGCTACTACTACTGATAGCTACTACTACTACTACTACTACAACTACAACTACTACTACTACTAATAATAATAATAATAGTACTACTGCTACACCCGTACTGCTGCTACCACTACCACTACTACTGCTACTTCTACTACTACTACTACTACGACTACTACTACTACTACTACTACTACTGCTACTACTACTACTACTACTACTACTGACCACTAGCACTACTAACCTTCTGCTCCTACTACTACTGCTGGTACTGTTACTACTAGTACGAGTATAAACACGAGTACGAGTAGTACCCACTGCCTCTACAACTGTTACTGCTACTGCTGCAACATCTACAACTACCAACAACTTTGAAAGCTACAGCAAGAACGAGGACCACTACTGCTGCTGCCAATAGTAGTACTAGTAGTAGTAGTAGTAGTAGCAGTAGTAGCAGTAGTAGCAGTAGTGGTAGTACTAGTATTACTAGTCGTAGTAGTGGTTGGAGTAGTGGTTCTAGTGGTAGTAGTAGTCGGACTTGTATAAAGTAAGAGGACTGGAACCTAGTAGTACAGTACTAGTTGCTAGCAGTCGTAGCAATCGAAATCGTTAAGTACTAGCCGCCATAGCAGTAGTACCAGCAGGAGTCGTAATAGTAGAAGTGGTAGTAGTAGTAGTAGTAGTAGTAGTAGTAGTCGTAGTAGCAGTAGTCGTAATACTAGCAGTGGTAGTAGTAGTAGTAGTAGTCGTAGTAGCAGTAATAAATGTAATAGTTGTAGTACTAGTAGTAGTAGTAGGACGAGTAGCACGCCGACTACGATTTCTACTTCTACTTGTACTGCTACGAGCGCTGGTAATACAGGTAGTAGTGGTACTATTGCCAGTATCAGTAGTTGTGGTAGCGGTAGTTGTAGTAGGCATAATATTAATGTGTAGCAGTACTGGTAGTTCTTGCTGTTGCTATAGGCGTCGTTAATATTAAGAATGACAAGTATTTCGCATTTACATTTAATTTAGCAGCAGGATTAGCAGCAGTAGGATCCTGTGGTAGCAGATGAAATGGCATGCTGGAGTAGATGGATGCGTAGTAGTGGTATTAATTATACTAAGTGCAGGAATGAGAGTAACAGTGGGAATTGGAGAAGGGCAGGAATAGGGCAGGAAAAAGAAAAGAAAAGACTAGTAGTAGTAGTAGTAGTAGTAATAATAATAGTAGCAGTAGTAGTAGTGATAGTAGTAGTAGTAGTAGTAGTGCTTCTACTAGTACAAGTACAAGTAGTTTTAAGTACTAGTACTGTAGGGCAGAAAGCAGTAGTTGTAGTAGTATTAGTAGCAATAGGATGGATATTATTAGATTAAGTGTGGTACTACTAGGGGCACTTGCAATGGTAGTAGTAGTGGTAGTAGTAGCAGCAGCAGCAGTAGTAGTAGTAGTACTAGTAGTAGTACTAGCAGTAGTACTAGTAGTACTAGTAGTACTAGTAGTACTAGTAGTGGTAACGGTAGTTGTAGTCGCTGTAGGAGTAGCAACGGTACTACCGGTATTCATCTTATCTAGTAGTAGTCGTCGTAGCAGCAGCAGTAACTTGCTTGGGTACCCCGCAGCCCAAAGCCCCAAACCCGTCAAGAGGTTCATTGCGGTGCTTTTGTTTGTTGTTAGTTAGTGGACATGTAACTGCTAGCTGTGTCAATACCGTGGCGAAGATTTGCAAGTAGTACTTGTAATAGCACGTCTAAAGTACCAGAAAGTAGCCGGACTGGTAGTAGTAATAGCAATCATGAATTAAAGTTGTAGTGCCAGTAAATTTTAAAGTACCAGTAATAGTAGTAGTAGTAGTAGCAGTAGTATTTCTCAGTAGTAGTAGTAGTAGTAGTAGTAGTAGTAGTAGTAGTAGTAGTAGTAGTATTAGTAGTAGTAGTAGTAGCAGTGATAGTCGAAATACTCGTGTAAGAGATAGTGACAGTAGCACGGGTAGTGGTGATAGTGCCAGGTAGTGGTAACCGGTAATGCTAGCAGTATTGACTTATATTGGCACTGGTACTGCTACGGCCAGCCGTGTTGGTAGTGGTAGTGCCAGCAAGTAGCAACCAGAGCACGTAGTAGTAGTAGTAGTAGTAGTAGTAGTAGCAGTAGTCGTAGTCGTCGTCGTGAAGTAAGAAGCATGTGGCGAGTGGTAAGCAGGAAAGGAAGAAGTACTACTGCCACTACTGTACCTACACTACTACTACTACTACTGCTGCTGCTGCTGCTAACTTTACTATTTTGATAACAACTGTGTTATTCCTGCTGCTGCCGGTGCTCTTCTACCAGTACTACCGCTTCCTACGACCACTACCACTAACCAGGGCGACTCCCACTTGCACCCCTGTTGCTACTGCTACTACTACTACTACTACTACTACTACGACTACTACTACTACTACTATTACTACTACTACTACTACTACTACTACTACTACTACCCCTACCACTAGTGGTACCACTAAAGCTTACTACTACTAGTGCCAGTGCTAGTGCTACAAGTTTAAGTACAGGTACTAGTTGATGATCTAAATCCTGCAGTACAAAATAATAATAGGGAATATACCATAATTCCCATAGCTTAGGGTCCCTAAAATACTGCAGGACTTATGTCATCAACCTTAGTACCAGTACAAGTACTAGCACTCCTGCTACTACTACTACTACTACTACTACGACTACTAGTACTACTAAGTAGTTCTACTGCTGCTGCTGCTGCTGCTGCTCCTGCTGCTGCTGCTGCTGCTGCCACTGCTACTGCCAGTGCCACTGCCACTGCCAGTGCGACTGCTACCGCTACCGCTACTCCAACTGCTAGTCACTACGACTACAAACGCTACTACTGCGGCTGCGAGATCTCATTCATTACTACGAGCACTACCACTAGTGGTACCACTCATACTAAACCTACTACTGGAACTAAGGTTTAGGGTTTATGGTTTAGGGTGTTTTGGGATTAAAGTTGGTGTTTTCAGGGTACTAGTATTAGTACTACTGTTGATGATAAAAATCCTGCATTAAATTATCCATAATACGGAATATACCATGATTTCCATAATTTAGGGTCCTTAAATGTAATGCAGGATTTGCATCATCAAAGGTAGTACTGACTAGTACAGGTACTAACACTCGTACTACGACGACGACTACTAGTACTGCTACTGCTGCTCCTACTACTTACTAAGCTCCTGCTAGCTGCTGAGTACCACTAATGAAGGATCTTTTTTTTTTTGGCCACCACCACCGGAAGTCGCGAACTTGGACCGGGACTGCGACTGCGAAGTTCCGGACCTCGGCCCCCATACCCGACCACGAAGCGGCGGGAGCTTGGTCAGCTCCTGCCGCTATACTTCGGAATCCTGACTAAGCTGTACCGGAAGCAGCGGGAGCTTGCTCAGCTCCTGCCGAGGCTGCCTTTGGCCACGGACCATATCAAAATCTTCACTTCGAGGAACCTCCGAATTACAACAGCACGCACGACCCCAGTCTAGATGTTCCCAATGGCAATCTGTGCTGCCGCGGCAGGCAATGCAATTTTCACAACTGAGGAGCTCCACTCCTCGCAAGTCAGGTCAGTCCACATGACGCGGCCGCAGCGCATCATCTTCAAAATTTCGCCCGGCAGGTTCAGGCACCCATGATTACGGTTCAGGTTCACATCTATCTTCAGCCAGCATGGCAAGCCTACAGGCTAGCACTATTGAATGTCCTTCTCTGCTGAGAACCTGCCGACTGCGACATCGGATCGATTTTTGCCCGTCGCCGTCCGGCATTGCTGTGTTGCCGACTGCGACATCGGATTGCCGACTGCGACATCGGATCGATCACTCGGCGTCCGGAATGGCTGTGTCGGACCACTTCTCGCCCTCGAGCTCGACCGGCGACTCCGACAACTCCTTGTCGATTTCCTTACCAGGCAGCTTTATGTGTTGTAAGCCCGCTGCTTCTGACTCTAGCCTCCCCCAAAAAAACCTCCAAGGAACCTGTTCTAGAAAATCATTCTGCTGGCTGCAAACCCAGACGCGTTGCCGAAGAGCTCGCGCACGGCATCCTTCAGCGTCTCGTTGTAGAGACGGTGGCCCTTCTTTACCATCAGGGACAAGGCATAGCGGTCGAGTATGTTTGTCACCCACCCCGCGTGTGCATCGTTCTTGGCGATCCCGGTGTAGAATATGCCGGCGTCTAAGGCGGCTGTGGCTGCCGCGCCCGACCCGACCTCGAGATCGACCACCATCTTCACGCCGAGCTGGGAGAACAGCGTGGCATAGACAAGCTTGCTTTTCGACTCCTGCCAAAAAAGCGGCACTCCTCTGCCACTCGGCCACTTGGGCGGGCAAGGCGACTGCGACGACGACGACGACGACGACTCCAGAATTCCGCTTTTCGTTGTCGCCGTCATCTTCGGCAGGCACTGCGGGAACTTCAGGCCAGACATGGTGGCATAGAAGTTGCTGCCCTCCAACAGGTCTTCGATCTGCTCGTGGTTCTTGACAGCGACCGTCGACCTCGAGAACGATGTGTAGACCATGGCGACCTCCTTGTTCGCAGAACCGAACACAACCTGGCGACTCGGGATGCATCCTTCATTCGGGCGGCCGATGTAGGTCAACCACAGCCTGCGGCGGCTTGGGCTTGCGCTTATAATAGGGTTTAAGATGATTGAAAGTTCAGGGCTTAGGCTTTACGGCTCATTCAATTAGGGGATTGGTGGCACTACTTCGCATATGAAAAAAACTTGGAAGACAAGCAAGTGACTCGGTGCCCTGGATGACGGAGTCGAGGTGGAGTCTCCACGACTTCGACCGCCCGTCGAAGGCAATCACCACAAAGTGATCCTTGTGGCGCAGCAACTGGAGGAGCTCCAAACGTTGGGTCTCGTCCTGTGACAATGATGTCGATGCCTTCCCATACAAGTTGGTCCATGGGTCCTTGGCCTCGCCACTTAGGTCGGCCGCCCACAAGACCGCGACATGCGACCCTGCCGCCGGCTGGAACAGCTTGAAGGGCGACGTCGTCCTTATGAATGCACGGCTAAGGCAAGCCATACCCGACCAGAAAACACAAGCGGGAGCTTGTTCAGCTTCTGCCACGACCCGGAACTCCTGCCACCGCACAGCGGGAGCTTGGTCAGCTCCTGCCGCCACCCGGCTTTAAAACTTATTAATTCCTAAACCACCACAGCAAGCAGCGGGAGCTTGCTTCAACTCCTGCCCAGCTTGTCAGCTGCAGAAGCCAAGCGACTGGATCATTTCTTGCAACTCCGACGCCGACTTCCCCTTGCCGCTCAGGATTCGGAGGTATTTCGCCCTGTGGGTAGTGCAGCTGGTCCACAGGGCGTCGCGTTCCGCTTGGGCTTTCCCGAGCCGCTCGGCCGGGTCCTCGTCGGAGGACATACGCACCAATTGCCGCAGCATTGGCTTCGGCGCCGACCCGACTGCGACCTCGACTGCGGCCTCGTCGTGGCGAACCTCCAGCTCGTGCATGAAGCCACGCACGAGCTTAACCCAAGCTCCGCAGGACTTCGTCGACTCAACTGCGACTGCCAGCACTTCCTTCAAGGCTTTGCTGAGATCGCTGGCTCCTGCGAACATGCTCTGGAAGTCCTTCTCCACATCGCCACAAAGCATGCCAAGCATCCACTCCAACAGGGCCTTGCCGCAGGGCGTCTTGTAGTGCATCGCCAAGTCAAATTCTGCAGGCTGGCCCTCGGCATTCTCCACAGGCTTGGCCTCCTGGTCATTCTGATTCTGGTTCTCGGCATCGGCGACGACGACCTCGACATTCGACTCCTTCGTCGACTTCGGCTCCGGGGGCAGGAACTTCTTGTCGAACGACTCGACATCGAGGCAGGTCTCGAGGATCCCGCGCAGCTCGGCACGCAAGTCCTCGTCCTTCGTGATGTTGTCCACCACGAAGGCCACCTGCTGCAGGACATGGTACTTGACGATCGCAGCTTGCGCCCAGGTAAAGGTGGAGTTGCTCCTGCTGTCCCCGAAGGCATCAGCACTCAACGCCGACTGCGAAATCCACTTCCTCGACAGCGACACCTTCGTGTAGAGAAAGACCCAGGCCAGAACCTCCAGAGAGCATGCAAGTCTTAGCCCGTTCAACGGAAGCACAGACCTGCTTGCTACGGTTGAAATTAACATGCCTGCCTGCCCACTCGGCTCCGACCCGAGCTTCTTGCAGAGAGATTGCATGACGAACATGAGCCGCATCATCTTCGTGTAGGAAGCTGCGAGGATGTCGCGGCCATGCGTCCTCTGCAAGGCTGCTGAAGCCCGCATGGCAGCCTCGTCCATGTACTGGATCCCGAGCCTCAGCCACAAGAGTAAAACCGGAAAGCTACACGACTGCGACTCCTAAATGAATCTTTCGCTACACAGGGGCACGAAGTAGCAACTCGCCATTAAAAATAGCTTAAGACCCGTCAAGTCGAACTAACCAGTGCAGCACAATTTCATGCACACTTACTCCGCACGTGATGGTATGCCAATTTAACTTAAGACCAGGTCTCAGGTCTAGCACCAGTGATGATAGTCTGATAGTCTATGTGCGAACATGAAGTTATACGCTCATGCCGGGGCATGTATGTTCAGCATTGCCACCACCGTCCTTTTCACCACGGCAGGATGTTCATCATGTATATACGGCGCCTGATAATATCCTGAGGAACCCTCTTCAAGGAAAAACTCCTTCTATTCATAACGGTGCTTTCAACACCGATGAAAACCACATGTCCATGACTGCTGCTTAAGACCAATAAAATTTTGGTTTTGGCAGCACTGATGTGCCTACGGCTTGCTGCTGCATTCGAATTTAGCATTGCTTCTACTACAGCTAGTCCTAGACTAGCACACTGGACGAGTCTCATCAAGAGAACGTTATTAAATGCAGCCAAATGGAACTGTGACATTAGTCGTAGCACAACTAGTCGTCGTCGGCGTCGTAGTGGTGCAAGCAGTTAGTCACATGCATAGTGTAGCAGTCGCAACAGTGTTACTGGTGTCAGTAGTAGCTATAGTAGAAGTAGTAGTAGGAGTAGTAGTATAATAGTGGTGGTAGTAGTAGTAGTAGCAGTAGTAGTAGTAGTACTAGTAGTACTAGTAGTGCTAGCAGTAAGTAGCAGTAGTAGCAGTAGTAGTAGTAGTAGTACAGTAGAAGTCAAATAGTAGTAACGAGACTAGTGCGAGTAGAACTACAGCTAGTCGTAGACGCAGTGGACGTAATCGTAGTCGAAGTAGTAGAAGTGTAGCAGTAGTAGTAGTAGTAGTAGTAGTAGTAGTAGTAGTAGTAGTAATAGTAGTAGTAGCACTACTAGTGGTAGTAGCAGTACGAGTAGCAGTGGTAGTAGTGGTAGTAGTAGTAGTAGTAGTGGTTGTAGTAGTCAGTAGTAGTAGTAGTAGTAGTAGTAGTAGTAGTAGTAGTAGTGGTAGTAGTAGTGGTAGTAGTAGTAGTAGTGGTAGTAGTGGTAGTAGTAGTCGTCGTCGTAGTAGTAGTGGCAGTAGCAGTAGCAGTAACAGTAGCAGCAGGAGCCCGGAGTAGTAGTACTGGTGGTGCTGGTGGTAGTGGTAGTTCTGCCAGTAGCGGTAGCATTAGGAGTAGTGGTAGTTGCTGTTGCTAATACTAGTACTAGTAGTAGTACTACTACTAGTGGTAGTAGCAGTATTATTAGTAGTAGTAATAGTAGTATTAGTACTCATGTAATATTAGTAGTAGTTGTAGTAGTAGTCGTCGTCGAAATACTAGTAGTAGTAGCAGCAGTAGCACCAGCAGTAGCAGCAGCAGTAGCAGCAGCAGCAGCACCAGTAGCAGTAGCGGTAGTACAAGCAGTAGCAGCAACAAGTCTACTGCTACTGCTACCACTATTAATACTAGTACTACTACTATTACTACTACCAGGACTACTATCAAAATGATTATTGCTACTACTACTACTACTACTTCTAGAACAAGTACTACCAGTACTACTACTACTACTACTACTACCACTACTACTACTACTACCATAACTACTACTACTACTACTACTACTACTACTACTACTACTACTACTACTACTACTACTGTCACTGCTACTACTACTCACTACTGCTACTACCACTACCACTACCACTACCACTACCACTACCACTACTACTACTACTACTACTACTACTACTACTACTACTACTACTACTACCACTAACTGTTACTACTGCTACTACTACTGCTGCTGCCACAACAAGAACTACTGCTGCTACTATTCCTAGTACCACTGCTACTACAACAACTACCTACAACTGCTAGTTCTAGTACTAGTATTAGTACTAGTACTAGTGCTAGTGCTACTGCTGCTGCTACTAACTACTACTACCACTAAGACTACTAGATCAGCAGTAAAGTAGCCTAGCGGTAGTAGTTGTGGTAGAAGTAGTAGTAGTGGGAGTAGCAGCAGCAGTAGCGGTACTAATTGTTATAGTGGTAGTAGTAGTTGTTAGTAGTAGTAGTAGTAGTAGTAGTAGTAGTAGTAGTAGTAGTAGTAGTAGTAGTAGTAGTAGTAGTAGTCGGAGTAGGAGTAGGAATAGCCAGTAGCAGTTACATCAGTAGTGTAGTGAAAATGCATTCAAGAGGCTTTGCTGCCTTCAGCACTGAGTCGTTCAGGGGCTTGTTCTCGTAGTTGATCTTCTTCGACCGCAACCACGACAACAAATCCTTCTGCAGCCCGTGGTACTGCTCGTGCACCACTTTGTACTTCATCAGCCAGCTGACGAAGGTGTCTGCCATCAGGGCATTGTCCTTCTGGTCCTGCGCAAAGTCGATCGACAGCTTCGCAATGTCCGAAAGCGACTCGACCACGGCCACCCTGATGTAGACACAGCGACAGCACTCCAAAAGGCGACCGACGTGCT
The DNA here is from genome assembly GCA_905221615.1 of Symbiodinium sp. CCMP2592. Classification (NCBI taxonomy): domain Eukaryota; class Dinophyceae; order Suessiales; family Symbiodiniaceae; genus Symbiodinium; species Symbiodinium sp. CCMP2592. Next base: position 560,516 of record CAJNDT010000569.1, on the reverse strand, counting down.
CGACACGGTCGCTTGCCATGGCCCTGTACAATGCGAGGTGCATCGCCCATAGCGGGACCAGGGCCGGCGTCACCAGCGGCAGCGACTCAGGATACGTCGCCTCCGACTCCCCCACGAGGTCATCCTTGAACATGAAGCTCGGAAATGTCGGACTCAAGACGACCCAGCTGCCCAGGTTGGCCTCGCCCAGCTTGTCGGCATAGGTAGTGACAGCCGCCCACTCAATGGACTGCGGGTCACCACCTGACTGCATCTGCGGCAGCGCCTCTAACCAAAAAAGGTTGCCCGGCGCTTCATAGAGGCCACGATTGCGAAGCGACGCCCATGCATTGTCCGGTGTCCAGCGGCCGTCTTTGTACGACCCCGCCAACGACTCCGACTCCGAGCCCGTTTTGATCTGGGTGGGAGGCAACTGCGACACCGACGTGCAGGTGGCATAGGCACTGTCCTGTAGTTCCAGGCGCGGCAGAAATGACTTCAGGCGATTGAGCACATGCGGCACCAGCTGCCGCGCGACATCGACTGCGCTCATACTGCTGTGGTCCTCGGGCTCCTGGAAGGCATAGAACGACGGAGGTGCCGCCATCGGCGGAGTCACCCTCGGCCGCTTTGCGGGGACAAGATCCTCCTTGTCATGCTCCGGCTTCTCCTTCTCTTTCGTGATCATAGGAGTGGGGCTCACGGCACTTGTGCCGGCCTTCGGAGAAGGAGAAGACTTCGGGGGAACCACCCTCCCCTTGGTCGCCATGATTCGGGAGGCGATGAATGAAAGTTAGAAGCGACTGCGACAAGATACAATTGCGAAATTAGCAAGCTACGATGGCGATCGATGCCCTAGAGTCCTAAAACTGGCAGCATACTTGCGCGCAAGCATCATCGGATCATCTGTCACTTCCAGAACTGAAGCCGGGAGAGCATTGCAATTCAGCCGTGCATGCTGAGCGAAGATCACGCACAACCCAACCTTTTCGCATCACAGCTTCGATTCAAGACTCATTTCCCTTGCAATGATGACCGGCTATGGCAGTCACTCCCGGCCTCACACACTTGTTTGCGATGTCGAGCTAGGAGAAGGCGAAGGACTCCGACTGCGAACTACACCCCGCTTGACCTGAATCGGAGTAAGACAAGAGCTGTTTGCCGTTTACTTTGCTCATGTGTAATTATTGGGCTTCCGGCCATGAGTTTGACCGTGATGACTCGCCACTTCGGGAGCAGTCGTGCATATTCTCGCAAGCAGTGGAGGCGACGATTGTTCAGGCCTCTTAACTTACAGCTGAGCTCCGTGCCTTAAAAACACGACAAGGGACAGGGAGTGTCTACTGGGCTCGCGACAGCAGTACCGGCCATCGATCATCCTCTCAGCTTCCAGAATGAAAATCTGGTCGTCCGTTGTCACCTGTAGGCTCGTAAAGCTTTGTCCTGCTGCACACCAAATTCATGGGTCATGCCTGCCTCGCCGCTGAACAGTTGGGCAATGGTCTCCACGACCTTGCGACGACGACCTCCACCGTTATTGACTTCGACTCCGACTTCCTCGTCGAAGTACTCATCGTCTTGGACGAACCGCGACAAAATGACGTTGTCAAGCCGTGTGTGGACAACTTCAAAATTCGGAGGGTCGTCGCGCATCCAACACTTCAACACACGGGGCATAGGCTTAGCCTTCGGCGGCATGGCGTAACGACTGCGACAGCTACCTACGGCTGCGACAGCAAGCGCCAGCGACTACCGCAGCCACACATTACCAGTACTACCAGAAAGCGCCATGTAAGGAAAAACCAAACAGAAACGATGCTACCGTACTCTATATCTCGTGTAGCAGTATAGCGTCAGTAGTAGTAGTAGTAGTAGTAGTAGTAGTAATAGTAGTAGTAGTAGTAGTAGTAGTAGTAGTAGTAGTAGTAGTAGTCGTAGTAGTCGTAGTAGTAGTAGTAGTAATAATAATAATAATAGCAGGAGTAGGAGTTGTAGTAGTCGTAGTACTAGTAGTAGTAGTAGTAGTAGTAGTAGTAGTAGTAGTAGTAGTAGTTCTAGCAGTAATAGTAGTAGTTGTTGTAGTAGGACAAACAGCAGGTTTAGTCGTAATCGTAATAGCGGCAGCGTCAGTAGTAGTAGTGGTAGACTAGTAGTAGTACTTGTGGCAGAGGTAGCAGTAGTAGTGGTATTTCTAGTCGTAGTAGTAGTAGTAGCAGATTATTACTACTACTACTACTAACTACTACTACTACTACTACTACTACTACTACTACTACTACTACTGCTAACTACGACTACTGCTACTATTGTTATTGTTACTACTACTGCTACTACTACTGCTACTACTACTACGACTACTACTACTGCTACTACTACTACTACTACGACTACTACTACTACTACTACTACTACTACTGTGACTAGTACTCAGACTTCTACTATTACTCCTACTTCTACTATCTGCTGCTGCTGCTACTACTACTACTACTACTAGTGCTGATTGGTATTAGTGGAATACTAACGTACATGTGGTAAAGGTTAGTAGTAGACGTTTAGTGCGTGCAGCAACAAGAACGAGAGGAGAACCAAAGTAGCCGTAGTGGAAATACTAATGGTAGCAGTACTGACAGTAGTAGTACTAGAAGTAGTACTAGTGTACTAGTAGTAGTAGTAGTTGTAGTAGTAGTAGTAGTACTAGCAGTAGTAGTAGTAGTAGTAGTCGTCGTCGTAATTGTAGTTGTAGTTGTAGTTGTAGTAGTAGTAGTAGTAGTAGCGTAGTAGTAACGTAGTAGTAACAGTGGAGTAGTAGTAGTGGTCGTAGTGAGAGTAAAAGCAGCAGCAGAAGTAGTACCAGTAGAACTAGAAGAAGCAGTAGCTGTAGCAGTAGTAGTAGTAGTAGTAGTAGCAGTAGTAGTAGTAAGCGAAAGCAATTCTAACTGTAATAGTAACAATGACTAATGGCAGCGGTACTGATATTAGAGTAGTAGATCTACTAGTGCAACTACTAATTGTAATTTACTAGTATCTAAGTAGTAGCAGGAGTTTTTTTAAAGTACTAGCAGCAACATTACAACTACTAATGCTACTGCGACTGCTGCTGCTGCTACTGCCACTACTCCCAGCAAGTGGCGCTACAGTAGTCGTCGCAGAAGTAGCAGTAGTGGCAATAATAATAATAATAGTAGTAGTAGTAGCAGAAGTACGAATCATGAGCATAATATAGTAACAGTTTCTTACTAATGGTTGTAGCAGCGGCACGTGGTGGTGGTGGTGGTGGTGGTGGTGGTGGTGGTAGACAGTGGTAGTATTGGTAGTAATCATTGTTGTAATACATAATAATGAGAATGATAGCACCAGAAGCAGTAGTAGCAGTATTAGCAGGAGTAAGCAGCAGTTGTAGTGGTGGCAGCAATAGTACTAGTAGCAGTAGTAGTAGTAGTAGTAGAAGTAGTAGTAATATAGTAGTGATATAGGTGATATAGTAGTAGTATAGTAGTGGTAGTAGTAGTATAGTAGTGGTAGTAGTAGTAGTAGTTGTAGTAGTAGTAGTAGCAGTAGTAGTAGTAGTAGCAGTATTAAGTAGTAATAATAATAGCAGAAGTAGTAGTGGTTGTTGCACTAAATTAGTGGTATTTCTAGTGTCGAGTTGTCAATACTGCCAGTAATGTTGCTGCAAGTAGTTGTCCTAGTCGCAGTCATTTTCGTAAGTTGTTTTGTTGCATTCAACAGTCTTGGCTGCACATCAGAGACAGTGTCAGGAGAAGCAGCATCAGTACTCAGTAGTACCAGCAAGCATAGTTGTGGTACTCGTACATGTGCGGTAACAAAGAACAAAATATGTCACCTATCCGTCTGGAGGCAGCAGTAAACGTAACTAGAAGAAGTACTAAGTTAAAATAATGGAAAGAGTGGTAGCAGAGTATATCTGCTGGTCGCTAACACGAAAAATTAAACCTAAATGGACAGGAGCTACTTCAGCTATATACTTCGTAATGCTTTGGGTCCTACAACGTGTTTTACAAGCTTAATGCTGCAAAGTCCAAGTGCTACTAGTACTACCAAAGAACTACTAACAAGCAGTACTAGGACTACTAGAACCAGTAGTACCACTGATGCTTCTAGTGCTACTTCTTCTTCTACTACTAGTACTACCAATGCCACAAGTCCTGGTGGCACCAGTACAACAAATTTTACTAACACTACGAGTAATCCTAATGACTTGCAGTACCACAAGTTTTACTGGTACTACTAATACTGATAATACTAACAATACTACTACTACTACCACTACCACTGCCACTACCACCACCACTACGACTACGACTACGACTACTACTACTTCTACTTATACTTCTACTTCTACTGCTACTTCTACTTCTACTTCTACTTCTACTTCTACTTCTACTTCTACTACTACTACTACTACTACTACTACTACTACTAGTACTACTACTACTACTACTACTATAACTACTATAACTACTATAACTACTATTACTACTATTACTACTATTACTACTATTACTACTACTACTACTATTACTACTACTACTACTGCTACTACTACTACTACCACTACTACTACTACTACTACTACTACTACTACTACTTACTACTACTACTACTACTACTACTACTACTACTACTACTACTACTACTAGTACTACTTACTACTACTACTACTACTACTACTACTACTACTACTACTACTACTACTACTACTACTATTTCTACTTCTACTTCTACTTCTACTTCTACTTCTACTTCCACGTCTACTTTTACTTCTACTACTACTACTACTACTACTACTACTACTACTACTACTACTCCTACTAACCAGAACTTACCACGAAAAGTACTAGTGCTTCTAGTACTAGCAACCATGGTCTAGTAGCACTAGTAGTACTAAGCAGTACTGGTACTGGTAGTACTACTAGTGCTAGTAGTACTAGTAGTACTAGCAGTACTAGTAGTACTAGTAGTACCAGTAGTACTAGTAGTACTAGTAGTAGTACTAGTAGTACTAGAAGTACTAGTAGTACTAGTAGTACTAGTAGTACTAGTAGTACTAGTAGTACTAGTAGTACTAGTAGTAGTAGTAGTACTAGTAGTACTAGTAGTACTAGTAATACTAGTAGTACTAGAAGTACTAGTAGTAGTAGTAGTAGTACTACTACTACTACTACTATTACTACTACTAGTACTACTAGTACTATTAGTACTACTAGTACTACTAGTACTACTAGTACTACTAGTACTACTAGTACTACTAGTACTAGTACTACTAGTACTACTAGTACTACTAGTACTACTAGTACTAGTACTACTAGTACTACTAGTACTACTAGTACTACTACTAGTACTACTAGTACTACTACTAGTACTAGTACTACTAGTACTACTAGTACTTACTACTACTAGTACTACTACTAGTTGATGATATAAATCCTGCATTACCTTAAGGACCCTAAACTATGAGAATTGTGGTATATTCCTCATTATAGGTAATGCAGGATTTATATCATCAACCGTAGTACTACTAGTACTACTACTAGTACTAGTACTACTAGTACTACTAGTACTACTAGTACTACTAGTAGTACTACTACTACTACTACTACTACTACTAGTACTACTAGTACTACTAGTACTACTAATACTACTAATACTACTAGTACTACTACTACTATTAGTACTACTAGTACTACTAGTACTACTAGTACTACTAGTACTACTAGTACTACTAGTACTACTAGTACTACTAGTACTACTAGTACTACTAGTACTACTAGTACTACTAGTACTACTAATACTACTAGTATTACTAGTACTAATACTAGTCAGTACTCGTAGTACTAATAGTATAGTAGTACTAGTGCTGCCGCTGATGCTACTGGTGCTAGTACTCGTGCTAGCACTACTGGTGAAGAGTTGCTAATGCTGATACTACTACAATAATACTACGAGTCAACGAGTGTTACGAGTACTACGAAAGCTACTAGTACTACTAGTACTACTAGTACTACTAGTACTACTAGTACTACTAGTACTAGTAGTACTACTAGTACTACTAGTACTACTAGTACTACTAGTATTACTAGTACTACTAATACTACTAGTACCACAAGTACAATTAGTACTACTAGTACTACAGTACCACAAGTACTACTTGTACTACTAGTACTACAAGTTTTACAAGTACTACTAGTACTACTAGTACTACTAGTACTACTAGTACTACTAGAACTATTAGTACTACTAATACTACTAGTACTACTAGTACTACTAGTACTACTAGTACTACTAGTACTACCAATACACATAGTACTACTAGTACTACTAGTACTACTAGTACTACTAGTACTACTAGAACTATTAGTACTACTAATACTACTAGTACTACTAGTACTACTAGTACTACTAGTACTACTAGTACTACCAATACACATAGTACTACTAGTACTACTAGTACTACTAGTACTACTAGTACTACTAGAACTAGTACTACTAGTACTACTAGTACTACTAGTACTACTAGTACTACTAGTACTACTAGTACTACTAGTACTACTACTAGTACTACTACTACTACTAGTACTAGTACTACTAGTACTAGTACTAGTACTACTAGTACTACTAGTATACTACTAGTACTACTAGTACTACTACTAGTACTACTAGTACTATACTAGTACTACTAGTACTACTACTAGTACTACTACTACTAGTACTACTAGTACTACTAGTACTACTACTAGTACTACTATACTACTACTATACTACTACTAGTACTACTACTAGTACTACTACTAGTACTACTACTACTACTACTAGTACTACTAGTACTACTAGTACTACTAGTACTACTAGTACTACTAGTACTACTAGTACTACTAGTACTACTAGTACTACTAGTACTACTAGTACTACTAGTATTAATACTAGTCAGTACTTATAGTACTAATAATAGTACTAGCAGTACTAGTAGTACTAGTGCTGCCGCTGATGCTACTGGTGCTAGTACTCGTGCTAGCACTACTGGTGAAGTGCTGCTAATGCTGTTACTACTACAATAATACTACGAATGCGACGAGTGTTACGAGTACTACGAGTGCTACGAGTGCTACAAGTACTTTTAGTATTACTAGTACTACTAGTACTACTAGTACTACTAGTACTACTAGTACTACTAGTACTACTAGTACTACTAGTACTACTAGTACTACTAGTACTACTAGTACTATTAGTACTACTAGAACAACAATACTACAAGTACTACAAGTACTACAAGTGCTACAAGTACTACAAGTACTACAAGTACTACAAGTACTACAAGTACTCCTAGTACTACGAGTACTACGAGTACTACTAGTACAACTAGTACAACTAGTACTAGTAGTACTAGTAGTACTACTAGTACTACTAGTACTACTAGTACTACTAGTACTACTAGTACTACTAGTTCTACTAGTACTACTAGTACTACTACTACTACTAGTACTGCTAGTACTACTAGTACTACTAGTACTACGAATACTACTAGTACTACCAATACTACTAGTACTACTAGTACTACTAGTACTACTAGTACTGCTAGTACTACTCCAGTACTAGTAGTACTATAGTAGTACTAGTACTACTACAGTAGTATTACTATAGTACTAGTAGTACTAGTAGTACTAATAGTACTAGTAGTACTGGTAGTACTAGTAGTACTAGTAGTACTAGTAGTACTAGTAGTGCTAATAGTACTAGTAGTATTAGTAGTACTAGTAGTAGTCGTAGTACTAGTAGTACTAGTACTACTACAGTAGTATTACTATAGTACTAGTAATACAAGTAGTACTAGTAGTACTAGTAGTACTAGTAGTACTAGTAATACTAGTAATACTAGTAGTACTAGTAGTACTAGTAGTACTAGTAGTACTAGTAGTACTAGTAGTACTAGTAGTACTAGTAGTACTAGTAATACTATAGTAGCACTATAGTACAGTAGTACTATAGTAGTACTAGTAGTACTATAGTAGTACTATAGTAATACTATAGTAGTACTAGTAGTACTAGTCAGCAGTAGTCGTAGCAGTGGAACTGTTGCTTAAATTCAGAGACTCAAAATTTGAGCAAAAGTTATTGATAACTATTGCTCTAATTTTAAGTTTTACGAATTGAGATTTAGAGGTCAAGATTCAAGCGAATCAGTGAGTCTAATCTCTAACAATTGAAACTGAAGGAGCAGGGAATAGTTATCAATAACTTTTTCCTGCTCCTTGAGTAAAAAGTACTGGAGATTAGAGGTTTCGGGTCGCTATCAACTGTGCTTAACTCGGAAAACTCTGCCGCGCTGCTGGCGAAATTAGAGGTAGTAAGAGGCTTGGCGCTTGCTCAGCTCCACCCAGAAAGGCTCGGCTCGGGATGCTGCAGTCAGCTAAGCAGTCGCAGTCTCAACGTGCCTGCTATTGCTTGCAGCACGACCAACTGACAGGCTGCACTTACGGGCAAAACTTTCCACACCGTGAGAGTGTCACAGCGACAGCGACGCCCGAACTTCGAGCGATCTATCGCCTAGAGTTGACCCCCAGCGGGAGCTTGCTTCAGCTCCTGCCGGGCTAAGCCTAGACAAGCAGCAGCGGAAGCTTGTCTCAACTCCTGCCGCATCTTAGGCCACGGTAGCTTGTTTTCGGCACTGTGCTGCACAAACAGAACCTTGGCAAATTGCTTGTACTTCAACTCGTGCGATGTTTCGAATCATGAAGTAACTGCCTTAAAGGTCCATCTGGGGGGCAATGCATTGGCAAAGCGACGTCCGGACCTGAGGAAGCAGTTAACTGGCCGGGCATGTCAGTGCATAAATTGCTGCCGGCATCGGTTTCGACCAGGGCCTTACTCAGATCATTTTGCGGCGAGCTGCTCCACAACTCGATACTCAGAGACGGCCGGCTGTCTGTCGACATGACAACGACAACGACGGCAAGTGCTGAAAATCATCCCCTCATGATGAAGGCATCGGAGACAACCGGGCCACCGTGGTAGGCACACTCAAAGAACGTTTGCCACCTGATCACATACCGGACCATATGGTGACTCGCCTGCTTCCGACATCGACTTCGCTCACGCCGACGGGGGTGCGCCCCTCAACTCCATGTTCCGGATCTCCAACTCCTCGTTCCGGGCCTCTGTCTTCCGCCGCTCCAATGCCTCCTTTTCCTCCACCACTTTCAAACCCTTGATAGCGGTCTGATGCAACTTCTTCGCCTCCTTCAGCTTCTTCTCAAGCTCCACGACCTCTGCGCCGGCCATTGCTTCTTCCCGTTGGAAGAAGCTGCGACTGAGTTCGCACTGGAGAGCAGACAAACTTTTCTCGGGAAAGGTCAGCACTGCCAGGTTCACCTTGATGGTGTCAACCTTCGCGACGACATGCCCCATAGTGCTAATATCTGGCAGGAACCAGAAGTCCGTCAGCACTGAGGCCTTCTTGGGAACGTAGGACTCCGACATGGACAGCGAGGTCGACTCGAAGACGTCGACCATGACCGTCGGCACGTCGGCGATGATCCATGCCAGATACGCGATGTTGAAAAAGTCCCCGAACAGTGCCACGAACTCCTTCTCCTCGTCTTTGGGCTGGATGTGGCATCCACGGACCGCTGCGTGCGACATCTTCCGCCGCAGGTCCGGGGCTGTGACCACAAAGAGCTTGAACAGCGGAAAGGCCCGCAGCGTCGACTGCGACAACGACGCCTCGCGATTTGACGCCAACTGCGAGTCCTCGATGGCAAGGGTGGCTTGGCTGTCCGCAATCTTTTTCGGCATCTTGATGACATCGACCAGCGCCTCCACGATATCCACAACGAACCGACCCTCGAGGTTGCCCAAGGGCAAGATGACGTTCATTGCCTGGTCTTCCGCCGGCATGATCGACATCGACTCGACCTCGCGCTGGATGTTGAACACGCCGAGCTTGACGAGCTTGAAGCTGCGTTCGTCAAGGATGATCTTGTCGTTCGTGATCTTCTGCTTCTTCGACGACGACCTCGACGACGACAACGGAGGCGCGCTGTCGACTTGGCTCGGCGAACACTGCAGACTGCGAGTGCTCGTTTGCCGACAGTGCTGGCGGATGGCGTCCTCCAGCTTCGGGTAGCACTTGATCGACAACGACAGCAACTGCGAGTCTTCCTCCTCCAGCAGCGCCACGTTGAGCTCTTTCTGCTGATCCTTGCTGAGCACCCCGAAAAGAATCACTGCAGCCATGGTAAAAACAAAACCAAAAAAAACAGCAGCACCGAGGACAGGCGAGCCGAAATCTCAAGCGCACACAATTCAATTGCTTGCAACGGCAATTGTCCTGATACTGCAGCGGGAGCTTAATCAGCTCCTGCCTGCAGCAGGAGAATTCGTGATTCATTTCCTGCAGCGGGAGCTTGTTCAGCTCCTGCCAGCAGCATTAGTTAACCATTGAAGCCGTGGACGGCGCCATGAAATGGAAATCGATGGAGGGCTCCACATCCAGTTTCATTGCAAGCGCCTGGTCTGATGGGAGTCCAATAGTCTTTCATTTTAGTGGTGGCTGGCTCTTCGGAAAGCTTCGTTTAAATAGATGCAAGCTTCTTTCGACATCAGATGCACACATATAATACTCAATGGTAGTAAAAACCCTTCGTGTCGGCCACCGGCAGGGCGGCAAGCCGCGGCAGCGACAGCGAGAACATGAGATGACGACATCTATGAGCGACAGCGACCTCACGAAGTTTTGCGCACTTTCGGCGCTGGGCCACTGCCAGTAGACTGGTCGTCCTTGACGGCGACATCGACAGCCTCCGCTAAATGGTCTGAGAATGACACCGATTCAGTCTATTTGACTTAGCTTCCCGGCCTCAGCCTTGCGCTTATGCGAGTCCGACTCCGCAGCATGCTCAAGCCGCATGAGAAACATCTTAGTCGTCAGTTGTTCCGTTTTCTGCTCCAGCTCGGCGATCCTCGCCACCCTCGCAAGATCCTCGATTGAAGCGCTATTTTCACACTTGATGCCCGCAGCTCTGTATCTTCAAGCCCCGGGTTTCAGATCTAAATCTAGATTATCCGATTGGAGCTGACAAATCACAACAAGTCGATCCGAACGGCCAACCCCAAACCCACATGACTTAGATTATGTAGCCGAAGTGACGCGCTGATGGTTTTCCAAGCGTTTCTTATACGACTCCGACTGGGACCGATTCGGACGGCGATTGTCTCCTTTTTTGCGGACCATGGCAAGCGACGCGACTCGACTGCGACTGCGGTTCTAGCTCAGACATTAATTAGTTCATGCATGTTCAAGAATTGAAGCTCAGTGGAAATTCGCGGAATGTTCGTGAATGAGTCGGGCAATTACTATGCCTGCTTGCCTTGCAACTGATTATGTCAAAGGACGGCGGAGCATGCCACACTTCTACTGCAAGAGCCAACTGCAAGAAACATGTTGAGTTTCCGAACACCACAAGCAGTCACACGAGAACCTGCGGCACCAAGGAAATCAGTGGCCGGGGCCCGCGACCACCATCCGACTTCCGTTCCGACAACCTGACCAGCTGTGGCATCATAGGCTATGTGTCACGGCTACTACGGACAACTGACAGCTGACCAGTGAATGTTTCTATAACTGTATCATTAGTGCGAGGAAGATCGTGCTAAGGCTTTCCTCATAGTTACCTGGATCCTCTATACCTGTATGGCTCCAACCGTTTCAAGCACTATCTCTGGGGACTCTGGGGCTTGCTCTTTGAATTTCTGGCCACACCCGAACGACCCTGCCGTGCCAGAACACGAAGATAGCTTTAGCATACACGACCCGGAACTGTATAACAAAGCCCAACAACAGCAATCATGATGCAAACCTGTCCAAACCGGCATGTGTGGCCTTGCCTCGCATGTTGCAAATGACAACATCGAATCCAGACCGCCTTCTGTGGCCTTCGAGGGTCGGGGTTTAAGGGTTTGGAGTTTAGGGTTTAGGGTCTAGGGTTCGGGCTTAGGGGCCGGGGTCTAGGGGCTTAGGGTTACCGGGTTCAGGCTTTAGGGGTTGCGGGGTCTAGGGGAAGGGGTTGAGGTTTACGCTCTCACAACTCGGACACAGCCAGGCGAGGTTCTTAGGTGCGGAGTCGGTGAAGGGGTTGAGGTTTAGGGTTTATAGGTTTCGGGGTTTAGGGCTTAGGGTTTCAAACCAAACTGTCACTAAACATTTAACTTGCGATTACCGCTGGTCTAAAACCTAGACCCTAGACGCAGCCCCGGCGGGATCCGGGTGAGAGCACTTCCTCGCCATCCCGAGTCTTCAAGTTCACTTGGACATTGCGGATTACTTCCTCGCACAGTCCACGGGGTCCAGGCCATCTCAGTCGTTGGCACTCTGCCTGGCCATTGCTGGCCCTTCAAAGCAGTAGCCATGTGCCATTGCTGGCCCTTCAAAGTCGTAGCCATGTGCCATTGGCTCCGCCACTGGAGTAGCGGGCATTCCATTCCATTGGCCATTGCTGGCCCTGCTTCATAGCAGTAGCAGTAACGCCATTGCTGGCCACATCTGTGAACGTGCCATTGGCAACTGCTGGCCATCTCAGTCGTTGGACTGCCCGGCCATTGCTGGCCACTCCGGCATGGGAGAAGTTGCCCACAGCTGCAGCTCAGAGGGGTTTAGGGTGCCCTGAACTTTAGCCTATACCATAAAAAAGGGCAGGGGAGCTAGACCCTGAAGTCGCAACCCCTGACACTGAACCACTAAACCCCAACCGCCTTAGAGCCCAAACCTGACAACCCAAATCCCAACCCGTCTGCCCCAATCCCTAAACCCGTAATGAACCCTGAACCCATAATAAACTCCTGAACCCTTATAATAACCCCAATCCTAAAACCTTAATTAAGCCCTAAACCCATAAACCCTTAAATTTCTACTTTGTTTAAACCCCGAAGCCTAAGCCCTGAACCCCTAGACCCTTAAATTAAATCGACTAGACCCTTTCAACCTAGACTTTCAAGTTGAACCCTAGAGCCGAAACCCTAAAGTTCAAGGCCCTCAACCCCTAAACCGCCAAACCCTAATTCGAATCCCCAAGACCCTAAAGCCCCTAACCCCCAAATCCTAATACCTAAGCTGAACCCTAGAGCCGAAACCCTAAAGTTCAAGGCCCTCAACCCCTAAACCGCCAAACCCTAATTCGAATCCCCAAGACCCTAAAGCCCCTAACCCCCAAATCCTAATACCTAAGCTGAACCCTAGAGCCGAAACCCTAAAGTTCAAGGCCCTCAACCCCTAAACCGCCAAACCCTAATTCGAATCCCCAAGACCCTAAAGCCCCTAACCCCCAAATCCTAATACCTAAGCTGAACCCTAGAGCCGAAACCCTAAAGTTCAAGGCCCTCAACCCCTAAACCGCCAAACCCTAATTCGAATCCCCAAGACCCTAAAGCCCCTAACCCCCAAATCCTAATACCTAAGCCCTATACCCTAAACTCATCTACCCTCGCTGGTTGAGGGTCCTGCTGTTCGCCTGCATAGTTCCGGGATCAGCCTCGGGGATGGCTTTCTGGTTCAGCTCAACGTCTACGAGCTCCCGAATGAAATCCATATGTTTAGAGTTAAGTGTGGATCACCCTCTATGCAAGCTCGCCCGAATGCAGGCCTCGAGATGAAATGATGCTATTTATCATGGAATCAAGCACAAACCAACGGTACTAATCCTTCGTTTGATTGAATCCTGAACGCACCCTGAAATGTCAGCATAGTTGGTTGGAATTCAACAACTCAGCATCTCAACTTAGAGCATCTGACTCGACTCCGACGTCTACTACGACCCCGACTTTGCCAACTTCCGAAATGCTTCAAAGACCCTTTCAGAGAGAGAGAGAGAGAGAGAGAGAGCTCGATGTGGACCTTCACGCGGCGGAGCCGCTCCAATGGTTGAAATGCCAATTCTCGACCACTTGTGGCACGGGGCTTCGGCAACGCCGATCTTTTCGGCCTCCGCGCGCACCGCCTGCACTGCTCCCGAGTATTGGGGGAATTTGCAGGCCTGGTCGGTGAAGTAAACTCCCGGCCCGTAAATACCTTGGCCGTATGCGCTGCGTGGTCGACGCGGTCGCTGGCGATGACCTCGAACTTTGACCACGCAAGTGCCGTGCAAGCCATCTCCTTCTCTTGCACATCAGAGGCCATGTCTGCCCCATGTCTGCCAAGTTGGATGCCAACCAAGCTTCATGCATGCGCAACGACTTAGGGTGTAAAGTTTCACTTACGGCCGATGCTTCCCCTGAGGCGAACGGTCCTAGTAAATGTAAGCGAAGAAGGCCAGACTACAAAACCATCATCCGTCCGACGCACGGGAGTCATCCCTAAAGAAATCCTATATCAAATCTGAAATCTGAAGGAGGCAGGTCCTATCTAGGGGATGTGTGACTTAGGGTGTAAAGTTTCACTTACGGCCGATGCTTCCCCTGAGGCGAACGGTCCTAGTAAATGTAGGCAAAGAAGGCCAGACTACAAAACCATCATCCGTCCGACGCACGGGAGTCATCCCTAAAGAAATCCTATATCAAATCTGAAATCTGAAGGAGAGGTCCTATCTAGGGGATGTGTGACTTAGGGTGTAAAGTTTCACTTACGGCCGATGCTTCCCCTGAGGCGAACGGTCCTAGTAAATGTAGGCAAAGAAGGCCAGACTACAAAACCATCATCCGTCCGACGCACGGGAGTCATCCCTAAAGAAATCCTATATCAAATCTGAAATCTGAAGGAGGCAGGTCCTATCTAGGGGATGTGTGACTTAGGGTGTAAAGTTTCACTTACGGCCGATGCTTCCCCTGAGGCGAACGGTCCTAGTAAATGTAGGCGAAGAAGGCCAGACTACAAAACCATCATCCGTCCGACGCACGGGAGTCATCCCTAAAGAAATCCTATATCAAATCTGAAATCTGAAGGAGGCAGGTCCTATCTAGGGGATGTGTGACTTAGGGTGTAAAGTTTCACTTACGGCCGATGCTTCCCCTGAGGCGAACGGTCCTAGTAAATGTAGGCAAAGAAGGCCAGACTACAAAACCATCATCCGTCCGACACACGGGAGTCATCCCTAAAGAAATCCTATATCCAATCTGAAATCTGACGGAGGCAGGTCCTATCTAGGGGATGTGGTTGCTTTTTCCCTGAAGGAGCCAGAACGACTACCGGAAGTGATAGGGTTTAGTATTAATGGCACGCCCATCAAGCAAACTGCTGCTTCAAGTCGTCTGCGTTCTTAAAATTAGCTTCCTTGCCGCAATATCACCCTTAAACTAGTGCACCTGGAATTCGACCTTGACGGACCCTCGTAGGACACCGACAAACTTCCCACAATCCAGCAACAGAATCACCCTTCTCGTTAAGACTCCACTGTTTGATTCCTGAAAGGCTCCTGTAACCAGGCCCTAGATGCATCTCGGGGTTGGGGTGCAAGCTTCGGGCTTAAGGCCGTGAGCCTACCGCCTAGGATCGGGTGCCTCCGAAATCCGTCAACCATAAGTCTTCTTTAACATCATTTGCCGGAAGCAACCCTGATTCTGATTTCCTATATCCCCAAGGCCTAGACCCCTAAAAGTCCTAAAGTAAAGACCCGCAGCCCGCCATCGATAAGGAATGTGACCCAGCGGCCCGACGAGGCGCAGCAGCGTGCAGTCAGGCCTGGGCGAAGAGTCTCGAATTGGCTTTGGCTTTGCAGGAAGCAGTGTTGCTGCAGAAGCTGGGGCAGTCAGAACGAACGCATTGGCACAGCTTCGGAAGTCAATCCAAGGTATTCTTTATGCTGGCTTAATAAATCCAGAACCACGCAATGGCAAACCGCAAGATTGACCCCGTGTAATCAATGGGCTCACACGACCAAGAAGGCAAGGCAATTTCTCAAAGCCCCCCAATGGCTTTTGACTTCAGTCGCTGGGCCCAGCTCATATGGCTGGCCGATGAACTGCACTGGCAATCTCGAAAAGTCTTCTGGCATAATCGGTCCGATACTTTGGAAAAAAAGTCTTACAATCCCAACTTGCGACTCCGTATCCTGCTAGGCTACTCATCCGTTACCTTTGAGATGCCAGCGCCAAAACCCCCGTTGATGAAAGCAAGTCTGCTATGGGCAACTAGGACTTCGACTTGCGTGGGCGAGTACGACTCCGACTTCCTCGCGACTTCGGCGGCGGAGCACGTGTGTCTTTCAGCACACCGATAGCTTGGCTGTGGGATGCCGCCACTATTAAAGATTGAACATCGGCAGGCGTAGCCTCAACACCTCCTCTGGCGTCCACGACAGCCTGCAGCGACGACAAGAAGCCCACGATCACGTCCTGTGTAGTCGTAGGTGGCAGGGTGGTAGTGGTAGTGCCAGTAGTAGCAGTAGTAATAATAATAATAGTAGTAGTGGTGGTGATAGTAGTAGTAGTAGTAGTAGTAGTAGTAGTAGTAGTAGTAGTAGTAGTAGTAGTAGTAGTAGTAGGTAGTAGGTAATGCTAATAGTACGAGTCCCATTAAGATGATACTGAGAAGCTACTCAGTCGCAGGTAGCAAAAAATGCAAAGTTGTGTTTCTCTACGGTCCTCGGCTGCCTCACGCAAGGCATCCAAAGCCGCCGTCGAGAACTTGATGCCGCCCTCCGCCTTCTCCTCGTCCGCCAAGAACGCCGCACCCATTTCCTACAGGACGCAAGGGACGCACACACTCTGAATTACTGTACCGTGGCCAGCACGTTGAGCGCAAGCGGTCCTTGAACTTGGCCATGGATAGAACCTTGCCCGTGGACTCCTGCTCCTTCTTGATGACATCCTCGACACGACGTGTGTACTTCTTTTTGGTCTTGACTGTCTGCTTGCCGCGAACACGACGAAGCGGTGCAGCGACTGCGACTGCGACTGCGACCTGAAAGGGTCGGACAAAGATCGCAACCCTGGCTGGCGTAGGGACTTCAGATTCAAGACTGTGGCTCCCAGCCTTCGACCGCGACTTCTCGACCTTTTGGGTCACGATGCCTGCGTTGCGGCGGCGGAAGTATTCGACGATGGCCATGTACCTCGGATGTCGGCGTCGATCCCTTTGAGAAATATTTCGGAGCACTTAGCACTGCTGGCATTCTATCACGGCACTTGGCGTCCGAAGCAAATAAATCCATCCTCTCAGCCTTATTCTTCGGGATCCATTTCACTTTTTCTTCATACTCGAGGTCCCAGAACAGCGGAACGGCCTCCAAACAGCCACTGGCTCATTCAACCCGGCTTCTGCCTACTGTGACGCAAGCCCTCTCTCAGTCTCTCAGTAAGTCCCTCCATCTCTCCGTCTCCCTCTTCCAACTTGTGAGCTTTCAACTATCGGGCCTGATGCTTTGCCGACTGCGACCCCGACCGCGACCCCGCCAGCGACCTCGAGTATTTCAGAGCCGAAACCACTTCAGCCAGGCAGACGTCCCAATACTCCTTCTGGAATTCCCAGGGCTGCTGATAAAAACCTCCGCCAGCGACTCCGACTCCGACCTCCGGCTCTGCTTCGACTCCGACACCGACGACAGTATTCTCAGCCTCATCGGCATGGACAATGTGCGGTGCCCTGGCCTTGGTTTGCGCCGATTAAAATTAGGAAGCACCTCACCTGTAAAGTTTGCTGTAAAAAACCACGTGGCTTGAATTCGGTCCGGGCACACCCAACTCCCCCAAACGAGCCTGCTTGATGCAGGAAGGCATACCCGCCGCCAAAAACCGATGATGGCTTTTCATGGCGGACTGTTGCATCGACCGCTGCTGACAGCCAATTGTATAAGTGCAATGAGCAGGGATGCTGCTTCTGCTCGTCGTCGCGGCTATCTTGAACACATGCAAATTAACGTGCTGCGATGGACTACTGTAAGGACGTGGGCAAGGTAGGGATCAAGCACACGATGTGAGAACCTGTTGACAGGAGTCGCCATGATCATGAGTATCTGGTCTTAGATGGTCAGATGCTGCCGTCTGCGCAAGTCACGCACTAAGCGCAAATACGCTTCACGAACACCGGCTTCATTCGACAAGTCTCCTGCGTGCATGAAAAATTGAGCTACTGGCTTCCCAGGCACTGGAGTCCAGCAAGCGGCTGGCGATCCTGCAGTTAGCAGAGGCAGCCCACATATGAAGCGAAGGTGTGCAGGACCAAACCACTTAGACAAAACGTGACGACCTAGAATGCTTTCAATCTCCACTTGTCGACGAAGCACTCTGCCAGACAGCACCAGATGAGTACCCGACTTGGTCAGGCCCTGAATCTACCATGCTCAAAATGGACAAGCACAACATCGCGCGCATTGCTCCAGACTACATTCTGCTAGGACACAAGCAGCAAAGAAATTGCACGAAGGAATTGCTGATTTTGCTGAAATGAAACTGCTTCCGCTGCTTGTACAGATGCAAACGGTTCGCTGAGCCTGCTCCGTCTTAGTCCTGAGATCGGATTCGGTACATCCCTTCAGTTTCAATTTAATACTGACTAATGATCATAAGATGATGATATAGTGAGCCTACCTAGCAAAGCGAAAACACAAGCAACAATTTTTGACATTGCTGACGTAAAGCTGATTTCTGTATGTTGCCTCTGAGGGGATTATTCTGAAACCGGACAAGCACAATATTCTTGTCGCCCCCAGAAACTGCTTCCGGCTTGAGCTTGACCCAATCTAAAGCTGCTTTCTGTTTGTGCCTGGCCTTATCTCATGACTCGCAGCCTGGTCCGTCCCTTCAACCGATGAAACTATCTGACACCGCACAAGCAAAACACGCTTTTCGCCCTGAGAAAACTGTCTTCTGCTTGTTCCTGAAACAGTGTCGTCAATCCCACGCCTCTGTACTGAGAACCTTCTACAAAGGAAAACAAGCTTTCCGCCGAAGAATAGATTTCCCTCTGTTCCAAGTATTTGAATCAGCAAGAATAATGCGTGGATTGCCAATCTTCTTCTATTCATTAAGTAATTGAATATTGAAATCAAGAAACCGGACAAGCAAAATACACTTTTCGCAGCGAGAAAACTGTCTTCTGCTTGTTCCTGAAACAGTGTCGTCAATCCCACACCTCTGTAATGAGAGCCTTCTACAGCAAAGGAAAACAAGCTTTCCGCCGAAGAATAGATTTCCTTCTGTTCCAAATATTTAAATTCAGCAAGAATAATGCACTGATTGCCAATCTTCTTCTATTCACTTTAATACTGAAATCAAGAAACCGGACAAGCAAAATACACTTTTCGCCCCGAGAAAACTGTCTTCTGCTTGTTCCTGAAGCAGTGTCGTCAATCCCACACCTCTGTAATGAGAACCTTCTACAAAGGAAAACAAGGTTTCCGCCGAAGAATAGATTTCCTTCTATTCCACATATTTACATCAGCAAGAAAAATGCACTGATTGCCAATCTTCTTCTATTCACTTTAATATTGAAATCAAGAAACCGGACAAGCAAAATACACTTTTCGCCACGAGAAAACTGTCTTCTGCTTGTTCCTGAAACAGTGTCGTCAATCCCACGCCTCTGTACTGAGAACCTTCTACAAAGGAAAACAAGCTTTCCGCCGAAGAATAGATTTCCCTCTGTTCCAAGTATTTGAATCACCAAGAATAATGCGTGGATTGCCAATCTTCTTCTATTCACTTTAAACTGAAATCAAGAAACCGGACAAGCAAAATACACTTTTCGCCGCGAGAAAACTGTCTTCTGCTTGTTCCTGAAGCAGTGTCGTCAATCCCACACCTCTGTAATGAGAGCCTTCTACAAAGGAAAACAAGCTTTCCGCCGAAGAATAGATTTCCTTCTATTCCAAATATTTAAATTCAGCAAGAATAATGCACTGATTGCCAATCTTCTTCTATTCACTTTAATATTGAAATCAAGAAACCGGACAAGCAAAATACACTTTTCGCCCCGAGAAAACTGTCTTCTGCTTGTTCCTGAAGCAGTGTCGTCAATCCCACACCTCTGTAATGAGAGCCTTCTATTCCAAATATTTAAATTCAGCAAGAATAATGCGTGGATTGCCAATCTTCTTGTATTCATTAGGTAATTGAGTATTGAAATCAAGAAACCGGACAAGCAAAACACACTTTTCGTCACAAGAAAACTGCTTTCTGCTTGTGTTCCAGCGACAACAAAAGGATTTGCATCATTAGTAATATAATATTGAGATTAGGAGACCGGACAAGCAAAACACACTTTTTGATGGAAGAAAACTGCTTTCTGCTTGTGTTCCGGATCCAGTACTATGACGGCGCTCACGAATATCCGCTGCCTGCAAATCCAGAAATAATAGATTCATGCAAACCATAACAGTTTGTATCTAGTGACTGTCTGAAATCTAACGAGCAGACTACTACTTTTTGTGGCACGAAACTGCGTTTTGCTTGTTCCTGAAACAGTCGCACTTGGCTTGTGAATGTCCCGCCACGTCTAAACATTTAGTTGCTAGTAAAAACACCTAGATTTTGATAATTGTTGATTGCTAAATGAAGTTCACAAGAAAAGCTTGAAACCCTGAAACACAATCCAACCCATTGAACCTAATCATGTTGTTTTCGAACACAAGCAGAAAGCAGTTTTCGTCCATCAAAATGTGTGTTTTGCTTGTCCGATATCCTTATCTCAGAAGTCTAAGATTACGAATAAAGCAACTCAGTTGTCTGGGACACAAGCAAAAAAGCAGTTTTACGAGGTCGAAGAGTGTGTTTTGCTTGTCCGGTCTCCTAATCTCAGTGTTACATAATGAATAAAAGCAGATTCGCAAGCCACGCAGCATTTCTGCTCAACTTTAACATGATGTTGCGAAGGTGTCCAGGATGCCACGCACGCAAGTCTGTCATACTTCTTTACTTCATCGTTCCTACATCTCAAACTCAGTGGGCATAATTGTCATTGCATTGCCTTGCTACACTAAGTGAAACATCATTGGCGAGGAAAGCGAACAGGAGGAACGGAGAAACTAACAGGAGAAGCTGCAAACACATTTTTTCATGAAACATCTCATTATTATTGTGGGGAAGCTACAGCAAATGACATGGTTATCGCAGTTGCAATGCCCTGCTGGCAAGTCCTGCTCGAGATCTCGACTCCGACATCGACCGCCGCCGTCACATCAACCGAACCTTGGTCGCAGCAAGTGCAGTGCTGAAACAGCAAAGGGGTACACTGGGCAGCGTCTTACGTAACAGATCTCGGAAGACTTCAGACAACCTGAAATCGTCATATCAGGCAACAGCAATCGGAACAAACTCCAAATCCCTGCTAGAAAAGAAAGGCCTACCAGATGCAGCGCGCGTGTGAGTTGCACTGGGGGCTCTGCGACTGCGACATCCAGAGCACTCTGTAGCTTGGCCTCAGGATCCCAGCTTTCGACTGTCTCCATGAACCCCACTTTGCACTGACATGACTCCGAAGCTCTGTGCGCAGAAATCCAACCAGAGCTCACCACTTATCCCTGGTTCGCATTGCTGAGACTGTCAGGCTAGAATGCTGCAGCTGAACATGTGGACTCGCGGGCGGTCTGCAATTGCAATCTACTGACAGCCGCTCACACAGACGCAGCTATGAACACTCGCAGACCAAGCACCCAGCCCCACAGCTCTCATCCGCCCAAAGCCTCGGAGGCGCGGAAGCCGGGTAAGTATGTCAATGTCAGGGTCTAGGTTGCAAGCTAACTGTCCGTAAG
Source organism: Symbiodinium sp. CCMP2592 (assembly GCA_905221615.1). Taxonomy (NCBI): domain Eukaryota; class Dinophyceae; order Suessiales; family Symbiodiniaceae; genus Symbiodinium; species Symbiodinium sp. CCMP2592. Next base: position 538,848 of record CAJNDT010000569.1, on the reverse strand, counting down.
CAAAAGCATCATGACAAAAATGTGCATGCGTATGTACACATGAGGCTGGGCTGTCACCTTTTTTATGACTCCGCATTGCCACTCACGACCGCGACTGCGACTTGGCCTTGGCTTTGGCCTTCGCCGACACCACATCAGCCTGGGCTTGGCAACACGGTACGAATATACTATCCTGCCTAAGCTGCACAACTTCATGAACAAATTAGGAAGCTTTAAATCACAATGATGGTCATGCAGCCACAGCATTGGCAGCGGCACGAGCCGCAGAATCGGTGGCAATCTGCACAGTCTCCTTCCAGCGGTTGTGCATGGCTTGTGCCCGCTTCCGCTCCTTCGTAGCCTGAAATCAATGTCAATGTCAATAATCAGTGTCAGCAACGTTCACTCAGTAAGCTTCATGCTCCATCGTCGTTCTGGCAGACTGAGACAGCTTACCCCCCGCCCCACTAACTGGCTAAATTGAGAACAAGCAGCTTCCGACGGCGACCGCGACCGATCCCTCGACGGCTCTGGGGAGGCGGGCTTCTCCTCCTGATACCGCCGCTCCAGCGACCCCGACGTCGACATCCAAAACGACTGCGGCCTCGCCGACCTCGACACCACGGTCCACTGCAACCACGACTTCGACACCGACGGGCGTGGAGCGATACTCGGAAACAGGAACGGCCGCTCGGACGTCGTGATCCGGCCCTTCTCGTGGAACCAATACCTCGATCCCTCGGGCGAAACCTGCTCGAACCACCCGTCCACGGGGTTCTGCCTGACCTGAGCCGGCAACAAGGTTCCAAGGAACCCTTCCAACAAACACGTTCGCCTAACCCCCCAAACCCTAAACCCTACTAAACCCAGAACTGAAACTTCAAGGTCAAGTGTCGACTGCGTCTCCGACTCCGACAACGTCCGGCCACAAAATCTTAGCTCAGCTTCAGTTTGGATCCGAGCACTGCTGCACAAATGCACACGAGACCAATCGATTTTGCTGCCATGCCACCGCCCTCCACGGGTTGTCCGCCGGTGGCGGGTTTGCGGCAGCCTGCGGGCATTCATAAAGTGGCAACAACTGGAAGTGTTCTGAGTGAGGGTGCGACAAATCCAGGCCGTTCAATCTGTTTCTGCTTGTGGTTTTGATACGCATGAGGACACTTGCAGGATTCAAAACTTGATTCCGGTCTGTCTGCTTCCCCAGAACCCGTTTCCTCGAAGCCGTGCAAACTATTGAGACAAAATCTGAATCACGCTGAAACCAAAACAATCCCTATCAACACTGCAGCAACCTGAACTTGAAATGGTAACCCTTGGATCGCCATACCAGGCCTGCATCTCGGCGGATGGAAAAGGGCTGGACCGAAGATCCATCTGCCGCTGCTGCTGCTGCTGCTGTCGTTGCTGCTGCTGTCGTTGCTGCTGCTGTCGTTGCTGCTGTTGCTGCTGAGCGGCTCCGACGGCGACCGCGACTGCAGGCGTTTTGGGAGCACGGACTCCGACGCCGGAAGCGACTCCCACTGGGACTGCAGGCACTTTAGGGCCCAAGCCGCAATCGGCTTTCGGAGGCTGCTTGATGCCAGGCACAGCGGGCACTTTGGGGCCCAGAGCTCTAGGAAGTCCGACACCGCCAGCGACAGGGAGTGTAGACGACAGCGCCGGTGCCTTACAGTGGCGACCACTTGCAACATGCAGCAGGACGACTGTGCAAAACTGACAGAACTCGCTAACGACAGCAGCTACCAACTGCTATGCTACTGCTATTGCAACTCAATGCGCCTTGTTCTGTGGCATCACGACCCCGACATCAACCTGCGCGCATGAGCAGAAATGCGCCTGCTTGAATGTCAGCAATCAAGGCTGGCAACTGTGTGAAAAAAGTATGGCCTTCTTCTCGTCGGAAGCCGCGACAGCGACCTCCTGCAAAATGTTCGACATAAGCGCATTTCAAACCAAATCGACTCCAGGCTAGTGTATCTCGGATTGCCTGTGTCGACGGCGAAGGTGCTTTCGACGTCGAACCGGAGGAGGTCCCGGTCACATCGTCATCGACTCCGACCTCTTTGCAACATGAAACTGTAACTTACCTATTTGCTTCAAGTACGAATTAGTTTGGCTTTCCGGCACTCGAAAACCATCTGCAAGCCAAGTGTCTGCTTCCGGCCTCGGCGTCACCACCGTCTTGGGGCGAGGGCCATATTGGCCCTGCTGGCGCCGCTGTTTGCGACTGCCCTGCGCATGGGCACAAAGGATGACACACTGCCGTAATACCACTCGACCAGCACCATGCATGGATCAAATGTTGATGCTTCAGTGGCATCGCCCGCCTCCGTCGACCCCGACCCCCGCACCAGGTTGGGATTGCGGTAGCTCATCCCAGGCAGGAGCGGCTTCCCGCCGGGGCCGGACATGGTCGGCTTTGCGACTGCGACGGCGAGATCCGAAAATACTTAGCAAAGTCAAAAGTGCAGGTAGGTAATTAACTTGGTCATTGCTTGATATGTGGTGTGTGGGCTTGAATTGGATTCCTGTTGACGCTAGCGTGGTTTGGCCTAATCCCGAAGAAAGTTGCAAACTGACTGAGTCCCTGGGCTGACTGATTTGTAATCGGATCATTTTTACTACTACTACTTCTACTACTACTACTGCTGCTACTACTACTACTACTGCTACTACTACTACTACTACGACTACGACTACTACTACTACTACTACGACTACTACTACTACTACTACTACTACGACTACTGCTACTACTACTACTACCACTACCACTACGACTACTACTACTGCTACTACTATTACAACTATTATTACTACTACTACTACGACTACGACTACGACTACGACTTCGACTACGACTACGACTACGACTACTACGACGACGACTACTACTACTACTACTGCTACTACTACTACTACGACTACGACTACTACTACAACTACTACTACTACGATTACTACTACTACTACTACTACTACTACTACGACTACGACTACGACTACTACTACAACTACTACTACTACTATTACTACTACTACTACAACAACTACTACTACTACTACGACTACTACTACTACTTACTACTACTGCTACTGCTACTGCTACTACTACTTCTGCTACTACTACTACTACTACTAGTACTACTACTGTACGAGTACTGCTACTAGTACTAGTACTAGTACTAGTACTAGTACTACTACTACACTACTTCTGCTACTACTACTATTACTACTACTACTACTACTCCTGCTACTACTGCTACTACGACGACTACTACTACTACTACTACTACTACTACTGCTTCTACTACTACTACACTACTTCTGCTACTACTACTACTACTACTACTCCTGCTACTACCACTACTACTGCTACGACGACGACGACTACTACTACTACTACTACTACTACTACTACTACTACTACTACTACTACTACTACTACTACTACTACTACTACTACTACTACTACTACTACTACTACTACTACTACTACTACTACTACTACTACTACTACTACTACTACTACTACTACTACTACTACTACTACTACTACTACTACGACTACTACTACTACTACTACTACTACTACTACTACTACTACTACTACTACTACTACTTACTACTACTACTTACTACTACTACTTACTACTACTACTACTACTACTACAACTACGACTACGACTTCGACTACGACTACGACTACGACTACGACGACTACTACTACTACTACTACTACTACTACTACTACTACTACTACTACTACTACTACTACTACTACTACTACTACTACTACTACTACTACTACTACTACTACTACTACTACTACTTACTACTACTACTACTACTACCTTAATCAAAAGATTGCTTATTTACAGTATTCAGTCAAGGTTAACCCCAGCAGCGACGGACGTCCTAAAACCTGATCGTTTGAAAAACATGATGCTGCTTCAGTGTCACATGACCTGAAAAGCTCGAGCAAAGCGCACACCCGGGCGAAGCAACGTCGCAAGACGCACCAGTGAGCTGAGGCTAACAGCACCGAGTGCCCGACAAAGCAGACCCCGAAGTGAAGAACTTGCCAGAGGCTGGACCTGTCGCAGGAGCACGTGCAGTGACAAGCGAGGACAAACGATAAGTGGTTGCCAGACTAGCCCGGCCTCAGACGGGATAGTGACGGCGACCACGACCGCGACAAGGCATCAGCTGCACCTGCAAGATTGGCAGAAGCGGTGAGAAAGTCTAAATGACAACCGGCATGCAGTGCGGATGCCCAACGCATTTTTTCACAGCCGAGGCCATAGGAAGACCTTCGGAAGAGCAGCGGACCGTCAAAAAAGGGCCCAATTTCCGTGCGCTTTGGCTGCAAGCTGCAAAAAGGAAGCTTCACTATTACAGGACCAACTTAAACATGTTTGTTTCAGTGTCTCATATGACTGATATGACCAGGCCGTAGGACAGACTCGGGAAATAGTAACTCTGAATAGTATCAAAGCTTACGGCGTGCAGCTCACAGCCAGCGCCGACTACGACTACGACTGGCAGGCCATCGACTGCGACATCAGCCACCACGGGTGTTGGAGCGACCACCTAGTCCAGACGCCATGCGAAGAGAACAAGAATGCAAAGTTAGGGTAAGTATCAACGCACACTCTGCTGCCAAGATTCGATTGCCACTGCCACTGCCACCCCCACTGCCACTGCCAGACCCGTAACGTTGGCCATGGTACGGGTAGCCCGTCTTCTGGCTGGCCTCGGGGATGTAGCCTCAGATAATGCAGTTTGTCGAAACAGAATTTTGTTCAGATTGCGGCCATTGCAAAGTATGATGACCAGGATGGTCATGATGATAAGAACTGCTATGATGAAAACTGCTTGTTGCAGCTAGACAAACATCAATAACCTTAGTTGCCGGTATCGTTGTACTACCTGGTCATGTCAAAAGAAGGAAACAAACATGACAGTGTTTCATATGACCAGCTAACAGAACAGACTCGGCAAGTAACTCTGAATCAATTTAATGTAAAAGCTCTGCTTAGCTCACAGCCAGCACCGACTACGACAACGGCATCCTTGCTAAGCTGCTTTCGACTGCGACATCAACCACCACGACAATCTGATTAAGTAAGCCAAGATACTGGAACGAAGTGCCTTCATCCTCTCGTTGACATGTTTCTGGACAGCACTGGAGGGATTATCGTAGCCATATTTCTTCTCCGGACCCGGTGGATCTCAGTTGCAATGGATATGCATGCAAGCCTGAATGCTGCAAAACAGATTAAACTAATCAATGCCAAGTTGCACTGCATGCAGTGGTGCAAGAACTCCATGGCCATGCCCTTGTTGGCGACCACGAGCGCGAACATCGACTCAGATTTCCGATGCATGCGCTTGCGTTCCGACGAAGTCTTAGTCTCTGTGTGCGTCTATCTCTGTGTGTCTGTGTGTTTGTGTGCATGTGTGGGAGTGAGTGTGAATGAGTGCGACTGTCCAGTGTGAGTGGCTGAGTGAGCGGGTGACTGAGTGAGTGGGTGATGTGAGAGAGAGAGAGAGAGAGTGTGTGTATGTATACGTTCCTTCTTGCTTTCGCTAAGACACCTTCCACGCCGCTGTGTCGACACGCATGTCGTAGAGCAGCTCGGCCAAGTCCGGGGCCTCCATGTTGAGGCGCATCTTCACCTCGACGCGGTAACAGTAAAGTATTTAACGAATCACTCTCAACACGGCAACTGTAAGTCCATGAATGGCATTCGGTGCATCCTTTTTAATTGTGGGCCAAGCCGCTGAGCCCGGCTCGAAATACCGCGTCGACGACGACTGCGACTCGTTCTCCCACCACGACTCCTCCTCCGTCTTCTGCTTCTTGGATCCGGACGGCTGGGACGACTCCGACGTCGACTTCGTTCCTTTTTTGACGAACTCCCACTGCGGGTTCAAAACCAGAATCGAACCCACGATGGTGCCGATGGCCTCGTCCCTGATCCTGTCGAGGAGGTTCTTGGTGGGCGGGTAGAACTTCTTCCTCTGATCTTTTCAACCGAACCGAGCAAAGTTTAAGCTTTCTTACTTAATATTAATTTAAACCGCTTAAAGTTCTCATCCGTTGGCCATCCAAGCTTCGCGACATCCGACGGCGACATCGCATCCGACTCCCACCCCCAGTGCGACGGCAGCCAAAGGTCGAGGTCGAACATGTAGCTCATTGCACATGCGCAGGTCGCTGACCTGTGCCTTCCAGCGCGACCTGCTACGACCAATCCAAGTCAACCAACTCAACCACAAAAGCTGTGCAGCAGTGTAACAGCACTATTCATTAATTGCATCCGGGGTTCAGATCAGCGAAATGCAGTGCTTCACACCAGCTCCATGCGCCAGAAGCCCGAAGACCAGGCATGCGACTGCGACCACGGACTTGAAGCCCTCTTCCAGCATGGCCAGCATGAAGTCGCCATTGCGAAGGGGATCGTCATCAACACCTTATCTTGCAGCCCAGTCAACGGATGCTACTGTCTGACAGAACATGTGCATGACAATAACCGCAGCAATTTGAAGCCACGTGGCTTCCAACCGCCTTCGACTTCGACCGCGTCCTCGACCCGACCATCGCCGGAGGGATCGCCTGGGCGTACTCGTCATCCGACTCCGAGTACTCCTCGCCCGCGACATCGAGACTCGCAGCCGGGTCATTGGCCCACGACTGCCGCACGTCCTGCGACGTGTGCACGTGGTCTTTGTAAAACATCTTGAGCTGACCGGCCATGCAGTCCTGGGCTTGGAAAGTAATGGGGCTGAGGAATTAACAAAGTTTAAATTACGGTCTTAATGTTAGGTTGAATCTGAGAGCAAATCCAAGCAAAAAATGATGGTATAACCTGGACTCCTTGCCCTTACGACTGCGACCGCGAGCCACCTCGTACCAGCGCTCTGCGCCCCATGCGACCACGACTCCGACTAGCGTGGTGTCAGCAGTCGTCCTCGAGGTGTTTGTGGAATCGACTCTCGACATTGCGACGGCGAACAGCGACTGCGACCGCGATTGGGACCGCAAAGTCTTAGACTTAGGTCCTGCTCCTCTTCCAAGACACTTGCTGACTTTAGCCTACATCGGAATGACTGTGCTAAGCTAAGCCGAACTGACCTGAAATGGTGAAGATGACACCAGACTGATCATGTATAATTTCCCCCCAGAATCTTAAAGTGTGAAGGTTGAACCATAATGGAGAACTAAGTCTAAGTTGATGAGAGTGGAAGCCCCCAGCTGATCATTGACCCAAACAAGCCCAAATCATTACTGAGCTTAAACGGCTTAGTCTCTAAGCTCTATGTTGTCATGTGACTCGGTGTCTGTCCATGGTAGCTTGTCATGCATGTGCCATTCGAGCCTTGTTCGCGGGAATCTGAATCAAAGAAAGCTCGGCTCAAGATGCAATGTACATCAAAGCAACCGGCAGCCTCATGTCGTGAATGTCACAGAAACTGCAAAATGGCATCATGGCACCTTCTCGACCGCGAAGACGACTGACGAGCCCAGCGGCAGCAGACCTGGGACAAACAAACTGTTGCCATTTAGTTAAAGATAGTCTAGTGAACCCGCTCGACGCACTCAGTCATGCTTCACAGCTTGCAGTACCATGCACTCCGACAGTCACTGACCCGGAATCTCCACCCGACCCCGACACTTCGAGCACCTGGCAAGGCCACAGCTTCAACACGTGCAACTGAAAAGACACCACAAACTGAATCCTGAATTACTAGTTTGAAACTCTGACTCTGGATCACTCACAAAAAGAGAACCACTGAAGTCAAGCTAATCATCCGAAGTCCTGACTAAATTCAGTCTGTAGTCAGACAGCAACATGTGGCCTCCAATCTGGACCTCGGGAATACCTAATTTCCTCGGGAATACCTAATTTCCTCGACCGCGACCCATGAAATCTAATCAAAACCAATGCTGTCCAAAGGCAGAGCAAATTTTAAACAAAAACCAGGACTAAAGTCTATCCATCACGGAATCGTCCGAATTCCTGAGTCCTGAGATTCAATCTAAGTGAACCAAGCAAGCAAGCGCTTCTACAACGACCCCGACCCCTGCCCCACCCCAGGAATATGAGTGAACTCATCAAAACACCGACAGGTAGCATTAGCTAAAACTACGTTGGGTACATCCACGACGACCGCGACCGGGGCCAGGACTGGAATGAACCCACGGCATATAAGAGATCAGAACCAGTTGCTTCGACGACAAACCCGACCTCAACCCGGTATTTGTGAACCTTCAGAGATCGTCCTTAAAAGTATCCGAACGCTTGCCCCAGCCCTAGAACTGATCCTGTAGAACCAAAGCATCACCCGACAACAGAATGAACCAAACAGTTACCAAACAGTTTGATTAAAATAACCGACCACGACTCCGACCTCAACCTAGACATTTGAACACTGAAACTACACACTCAATCCGAATTCTACGACCCCGACTGCGACACTGGGATTCGGAATTGCTACACTGAAGTGAAATTATCCCCCAATCCCAATCCGCACCTCTATCAAAGAACCACCCCGAACAGCCCTCCCCTAACCCAGCTGCTAAACCCAACTGACTAACACTCTTACGGGTTGTAGGACTTAGGGCTTAGGGCTTAACGCTCTTGCGAGCGAAAACCTCCTAACGCTCTTTCGAGCGGATCCCCACTAACGCTCTTTCGAGCGGAAACTAACGCTCTTGCGAGCGAAAACTAACACTCTTTCGAGCGAAGAACCACTACGACTACGACCCCAATCCCCAACCCAGTCTAACACTCTTTCGAGCGAAGAACCACTACGACTACGACTCTAATCCCCAACCCATCTAACACTCTTTCGAGCGAAGAACCACTACGACTACGACCCCAATCCCTAACCCATCTAACACTCTTTCGAGCGAAGAAGCGAAGAACCACTACGACTACGACCCTAACGCCCAACACCACGCTAAGCACAACCAGCACGACCCCGACCCCAACCCCTAACACCCCTCTAGTGTAACACTATTTCGAGAAAAGGATCACTACCACTACGACCCCAACACCAACACCCCGCCAACACTCTTAAGTGCAACATGCAACTGTTTACTAAGACTACGACCCCCAACCCCCAACAAGCCGCTAACACTCTATTAAGCCCGACCACTACGACTACAACCCCAAACCCCCGACACCTCGCTAACACTCCCGGGCAACTGCTACGACTCCGACCCCAACCCTCAACAAACCGCTAACAGTCCTGCTAATTACAAACAACCAATAGGACTACGACCCCAACCCCCAACACCCCGCTAACACTCCTTAAGCGCAACCGCCAGGACTACGACCCCAACCGCCAACATCCCGCTAACACTCCTAAGGCGCAACCACTACGACAACGACCCCAACCCCCAACACTCCGCTAACCCTCCTGCAACCACTACGACAACGACCCCAACCCCCAACACCCCGCTAACACTCCTTAAGCGCAACCGCCAGGACTACGACCCCAACCGCCAACATCCCGCTAACACTCCTAAGGCGCGACCACTACGACAACGACCCCACCCCCAACACTCCGCTAACCCTCCTGCAACCACTACGACAACGACCCCAACCCCCAACACCCCGCTAACACTCCTCAGGTGCAACCACTACGACTACGACCCCATTAGGCGCAACCACTACGACTAAGACCCCAGCCCCGAACACTAAACCCTAAACCTGGGGGCCCGGGCTCAATATGTTGAAGTCACCGACGTCGATGCAGGCCGGCCCACATGAGGTGTAGGGTTTAGACTTTAGGGTTTTATGGTCCGGGGCTTAGGGTTGGGCTTGGGGAAGCTCAAACAGGTGCAGGGTTTAGGCTTGAGGGTTTAGGGCCTGGGTTTATGGTCTGGGGCTTCAGATGGTTCGGCTTTGAATCTTTGAAGCTTTAAAAGGTTAGGGTTTATGATCTGGGGCTGCTAGTAATTATGTTGGAACTGTTACGACTTGACAAAAAGATGCGACTGCGCCCACGACATCTCAGCAAACCCCATATGTGCGTAGAATTACATTTGCGACTGCGACCACGACATCTCAGCAAAACCCAAAATGTGTGCATAACTATATGTGCGACTGCGACCACGACATCTGTGTGTATAATTACGTGTTTGTTCGTTTTCACATCTAAGCAAAGGTATGTGTGTATATATATACACGCACATAATGTGTGTGTGTGTGTGTGTGTTCGAGTCAAAGCCAAATTTGTGTGCATATATGCGTTTTTTGTTCAAAACATTGTTTTCACATGGCAGCAACAACCAATAAATAAAAAATGTCCCAGCAGCCAACCAAGTATAACTTCTATTACTACCATTCTTCCATTCCCTACTAACCAAAGCTAAGTTTAGGGTTGAGGATTCAGGGTTTAGAGGTTTAGGGGTTTGGGATTTGGGCCGGGCGATTTCTTGTGATGTGCTTAATAGTCATTAATGTAAGGAGTAGGTTGTTATTGTTCTTGGTCTTGTTCCTGTTCTCAATATCAATCGTTTTGTTGAAGCTCTTAGATGGGCTTTTTATGTCTATTGTGAGTGAGTAAGTGTGTGTCTGCGTGCGTGCCTTGACTAAGCAACCTTGGCAAGTCTTGCCCAAAAGTCTGTGTTGTTTGCTTACGATCGGACCCTTCGGGCGATTCTCTGCATTATGGTTCCAGGGCGGGGCGGGCGGAAACAGTGAAAGATGGGTCAGCTGGACTAGGGGTTCGGGCGTTTGCGGGTTTATTTCGGTATGGCTTGCTCGAAACTGCGGGATTCAATGCGGTCTTGATTACTAGCACCCGCCACAATACACGCATATTCACGCACCTTAAATCCTTGAAGACCAAAAGACCTTTAAAGCCGGGGGCCTTATAACCCTTGTACTATGATTTCCAATGTGGTCTTTGACCCATAAACTTTTTAGGGTTCATTTCGTCTCTACGGTATGTACACTAGCTGAAACTCCTAGATCTAAACTCGAGGCTTCGAAGGCGGTGAGACTCCTCAAGCTTTAGGCTCGCCTTGTCAACTGCCAACTGCATAAGAGCACATTAGCGCGGACGATAAATCAAGTACTGTGGGGGGGCCTGCAGCATAATCGGAATAAGGCTCCTGGTGTATGCTATACTCCGTTTCTATCGGGAATAAGGCTACATGTTGCTGGCAATGGCTCAGACGGCCCTACATGGTTTCCCAATAATTACTTGGAGCAGCATTGGAACTTTGTACGTACCTTATATGCATGCCCCATGAACCTTCAAGTACTCCTAAACTCCTGCGTATCAAATCGTGTAGGTCCCGTAAAGGAACCCTTCAAGGAACACTTGAAGTTAATACGTCCCGC